>JAJTUV010001197.1:0-285000 GCA_021653895.1 Mastomys natalensis
CCTAGCAAGCAATGATGGCTCACACAAGCTGCATCCCAACATTCCATTGAAGAGTATCCTCCTCCTGGAACTTGGTGCTTGTACAACCTTTGGAAGGGGCTTTATAAATCTTATTTCAGGAACTTCCTGAGACTTGTGAGTTGTCTACTTCCTGGATCTTTTAAGTTTTATTTACTTCTTATGTCTTAAGCCTCCTTTTAGTATGGATTATTTCAATTTGGAAGAAACTGCCATAGACCACTGGTATCTTATTGAATCTAGTGCTCATTACTAGTCTAGGCTGCCTGGCCAGTAAGCTCCAGGAGTCTGCTTGTCTCCACCATTGCAGTGCTAGAGTTACAGATCTACCTAACCGTACCTGGCTTTCATATGGGTGTTGAAGATTCAAACTCAGGTTCTAAGGCTTGTACAGCAGGTACATTACCTACTAATTCATCTCTCCACCCCACCCAGAAGAGGGGTATGATTCTGCCTACCACATATAATAAAAAAGGAAAAGAAGAAAGATACAATAAACCATAGCAATGTGCTTTTGTATTTAAAATAAGGAGTGGGTAACTAATCACACACATGACTATATTTGCTTGTTTTGTATGAAGAGGAAGACATCAAAACCACTGTTGATTATTGGTGGAAGGCTAGACTGAGAAGGGACAGGATTGAATGGGTGAGTCTTTCCTCCTTTTGGGAGAATTCAAAGACACAGAAGCAGAAGGACTCATGAGATAAACTCCATATATCCAGGAAGCAGCTCTAATGATGTTGCTCTTCTGATTCCACACAGTCTCTTCACGTTTTAGGAAGTGAGATGAAAAAGCAAACCACCCCCAACTCCATCTTTTCATTCAACCCACAGACATCTCAGTGTGTGTCCCTAAGATTCAAGACTTTCTTGAAAAAGACAGTGTCGTCCTTGTACATGGCAAAACCAAAAAGGTTCCTTAAGGCTGGAGCGCAACGTACCTCAGAGACCGATGGATCTATGTGAGTTTCAGGCTAGCCTGCTCTACATAGCAAGTTCTGTGTAGAGTCAGTGAGATGTTGCTTCCAAAAAAAAAAAAAAAAAAAAAAAAAATGTTTACTCGAAAAAACCAGCTAATGATTAGTCTTTATTTAGGGTTCCCTAGCCAGACCTGTAGTCAGGATACTCAAGAGGCCAAGACAGCAGAATTGCAACTTTGAGATCAGCCTAAGTGCTGGGCGGTGGTGGCACACGCCTTTAATCCCAGCACTTGGGAGGCAGAGGCAGGCGGATTTCTGAGTTCGAGGCCAGCCTGGTCTACAGAGTGAGTTCAAGAACATCCAGGGGCTACACAGAGAAACCCTGTCTCGAAAAACCAGAAAAAAAAAAAAAAAAAAAAAAAAAAAAAAAAAAAAGATCAGCCTAAGCTACTCAGAAAGATATCACCCCCCCCAAAAAAATCTTAATTAATTAATTTCTCCTTACATGCCTGAAAAAAAGAGTTAACAATTGCTCTATCTGAACTGAGAGTAATGAGAAACAGGCATTACCTACTTGATTCCTACTTGATACACATTAAGTTTCCAGAACTCATTTTTCTTTTTACTCTTTTGCATCCTTATTTTTTAATGATGTGAATAAATAAGTTCTTTTTAAAGTAAAATTAGGAACAGATACAAAGCTAAGGCTAAACAGAGTTAGCCTCTCAATGGGCCCCAAAGGGTAGTGGGCAAAGGATAGCCTCCAGCAGTAGAAATTCCGGGGTGCAGATAACATGGAATGGGGAATCAGAGACACCCATCAAAAACCTCAGGTGGAGGGCAAGTCAGGGCACCCAGGGGCTGGCATTCTGTTTTCCTAGCTTGCTTGGCAAAGGTGGATGGAAAGGTGGGTGAGGTGCCAGCAATGGCACATCCAGCCCCACGTAGCTGGAGGAGAGCTCGCAATGCAAAGGATGCTGAGATCCTGCTAAAGGAGCAGGAGGAGAAGAAACCACCGGACTCACCCATTGCCAAACAGAGCTGCAAAACTCTCCAGGACACTGGGGCTGAAGCAAAGAGCCTGGGGCTAGAAAACAGAAGACGCTAGAGATAGACTCAACACAAGACAACGAAGTAAACAGAAGGTAGCTTATAGCTCCACCCCCGGCTCAACGATGACCTCATGAAAGCCACTGTTAACAAGGTCCTTGGGTCACCTGGCTAGAGAGAGAGAGAGAGAGAGAGAGAGAGAGAGAGAGAGAGAGAGAGAGAGAAATAATAATATATTAGTGTTTGCTCTAGTTAGGATGTTCTGCAGGTTCATGTGTTGCGAGCTTGGTCTCCAGGGATGGAGGTTTCATAGGTAGGGCCGACCGATAGGCCCTTGGGTCAATGGGGAGTGTGCCCTTAAGAAGGCTGAATGAGGCCTGGTGGCGGCAGTGGTGAATACCTTTCATCCCAGCAGAAGCAGGTAAACCTCTGCAAGTTCCAGGCCAGCTTGATCTACAGAGTGAATTCCAGGATAGCCAGGGCTACACAGAGAAACCATGTCTCCAAAACAAGACAAAACAAAAAACAAGGAAGGAAGGGAGGGAGGGAGGAAGGAAGGAAGGAGGAAGGAAGGAAGGAAGGAAGGAAGGAAAGAAAGAAGGAAGGAAAAGGTTGAGTGAATCTCTTGAAAGAGATGATTACATCAGTGAGCCTGGCCCTACCTGGGTTCTCTCAGCTTTGTGCCAGTTGTGCATCCTTCCCTACTCCTACTAGCACCTGCTGTGTGGCTATGTCCCACTAAGTGGAACAGGGAAGCCCCTAAGACCCTGAACACAGCGGAAACTTAGGGAGCTCAGAAAGTTACACATTTCACAAGCCATAGTTGCACAGGCTCTGGATGGAGGAATGGAGACTTCTGCATGGAGCCACCTGCCAGCTTTGCAGTCAACTCTAGTAGCTTCTGGAGAGTCATCGCCCATGCT
This sequence comes from Mastomys natalensis, assembly GCA_021653895.1. Taxonomy (NCBI): domain Eukaryota; kingdom Metazoa; phylum Chordata; class Mammalia; order Rodentia; family Muridae; genus Mastomys; species Mastomys natalensis. Next base: position 2,916 of record JAJTUV010001197.1, read on the forward strand.
GTGGGGCCTACTCGAGCACACCTGCTCCCATAAGGAACCCCAGTGGACTCACGGGTTCACCAAGCGTGACTTGGGTAGGATGTTTCTCTGGTCCGTTGCCAGTGCCTGGACTAGTCACACAACAGGATCCCAAACTGTGTGCTAAAGAAAAATGGTTTCTTCATGAGCAGTGTCCTGACTGGGTTCTTGTCAACTTGACACAAGCTAGAAGAAGACCTGGGAGAAGAACCTCAATTGAAAAAATGCCCCCAGAGGGAAGAGAGGAAGAAGAAAACATGGTTTACTTATATTATAATCTCAAAAAAAAAAAAAAAAAAAAAGCCTCCAATATATCTCAAGACTGTAGAGCATTTTATTGATCACTGATGGATGTGGGCAATGCACCCCTGGGCAGGTGGTCCTGAGTGGCATAACTAAGTCGACTGAGCAAGCCATGGGGAACAAGCCAGTTGGTGTGCCTCCGTGGCCTCTGCTCTTGTCCTGACTTCCCTTCAAGATAGACTATAAGCTACAAACTGAAATAACCTCTCCTCCCCGAGTTGCTTTTGGTCATGGTGTTTTATTACAGCAAAAGACACCTAACTAAACAAACAAAAATAAAGGCCTCGGAGAAATGGCTCAGTGCTTGAGAGCTTTGGCTGCTCCTCCAAAACCTGTGTTTGGGTCTCAGCACCAACATGGTGGCTAACAACCCTCTGTAACTGCAGGTTCAGATGTCAACACCCTCTTGTGGCCTCCTCCGACACTGAGGCAAAACATACATACAATTAAATAAAATCCAAAAAGGAAAAAGAAAAAAAACAGAAAAAAGAGAGTAAGACAAACAAGTACTTTGTTGCGTTGATTTAATAAAAAAAAAGAAGAAGAAAAAGCTGACAAACTCACCATTTGCATATATTTACATGAAAAAGACCTGGGAGATGCTGACTAGATATTGTTGGCAGCCAGCTCCCCAGACACCCTGCTAGCCAAACTCCCAGCCCTGTCCTCAGAGAGGGGTTTACTGGAAACAGGAAAGTCATCACAGACCAGAGCGCCACAAGGCCAAAAAGGTGGTGAGACAGGAAAAGAGCCCAGCCAGTCCAGAAGAGTCTAAGGAAGACAGAAGCCTGACTTCCCTGTAGGAACTTGGACTCGACTCTGGAACACTAAGACATTGATGGAAAAAAAAATAGTGAAATCTGATCAAAACCTTCAGCCTAGTTACAGCACTGTAACAATGTTATGTTAGTGGTTTGGTTTGCTGTTGTTGTTTTAGGGGAGTGTTTGAGTGAGGTTGTTGCTTTTTGTGGGGTTTGGGGGTTTCTTTGTTGTTGTTGTTATTGTTATTGTCTGGTTTGGGTTTTTTTTTATTTTTGTTTTTCAAGACAAGGTTTCTCTGTGTAGTCCTGGCCATCCTGGAACTCACCCTGTAGACCAAGGCTGGCCTGGAACTCAGAGATCCGCCTGCCTCTGCCTCCTGAGTGCTGCTACACGGCAGCTGAGTAAAATGCTAACATTAGGAAGACACTCTGTAACCACTGCAGCCTTTCTGTAAGCCTGAAATTATTGCAAAACAAAAGTTTAGTGGGAGAGAGGAAGGGAGGGGAAGGGACCATGAGATTCTATAAGGCACCAGAAGTGGGCAACTGGCAGAAGCCAGGTCGGGGGTCCCCATGTCCTAAGACAAAGTTCAGACTTGAGTGTCTTCAGGCAATGGGTTCATGACAGTCATACACAGGTCCCAGGTGGACATCCAGGACAATTCCTTTCCTTTATGTTCATCCTGTATGCATTTTACCTTCCTATATCTGCCTACACTCAAACTCTGAGGTCCACACTGTCATATACATACAAGACAGACACATGTTCACACACACACACACACCACCCCAGATGCAGTTGGCAAACACAAAGTACTACTATCAGGAACTTATGGTGCCAGAGTGCCAGTCCTATGGCCCCTGAGGCACAAAATTATTGTCAGCAACATGGTGGTTTGACTTGCCCTTTGGTAGAACCTTCTCCAGGCAGGCTCTGCTGAGCTGGGTGGAAATGGGCAGTTCCCCCCACACATACATGCTGTTCCCAGCATGCCCTATGTCTCCTGTTGTGGCTTCACACTACTCAAGGCCTGTCCACTGTGTGTCCCTACACCTCTGCTGCCCTTTACTCCACTAATGCTTGGCTCCCTGGTTTGCATTCCAGCTGGGTGGTAACTCCTCTTAAGCAGGATGTGCACCCTGCCTGTGCCTGCAACCCCACAGGGCCTGGCACTCGCCGTACGTGTGAGGTAGATCTTGGTGAACAGGAGTCAACACGCTGGGTAGAGATGCTCAGGAGACAGAACTAGCTCTTCAAAGAGTAAAAGAGTTCCTCGTGCCAAAAGTCCAGGACTCCAAGGCTCAAGGCCATCTATCATGTTGTAACACCAAGCCACCACACCTAAGCCTGAGATTCAGAGTCACAGCTAAGTTCGGGCCTGGAGAGATGGCTCAACAGTTATGCAGCTCTTCAAGGATGAGTTCAAATCCCAACACCTAGGTTAGGCGGCTCTCAAGCACCTCTAGCTCTAGCTCCAGAAAATCCAATTCTGTATTCTGGTCCCTGTGAGCACTCACACACGGCAGACAACACAACTAATAAAATAAAAGATAAAGTTGAAAGGGTCTTTTGTGAGCATGTTTCCGGTTTGCAGAGCATTTGCACATCCAAGGACTCATTTGGTTCTGAGTGATTACACAGGAATATGAGCCCACTTAATGGATAAGGAAATGGAGTCTCTGAAAAGGGAAAACAATTTGCCTAGGTTGCCATAGCAACCAGGTAAATGCCCTGGAGTTTGGATCTGTGACTGCTAATATTTTCCTTTTCTGCCTTCCTATGAAAGATCTCTCTCTCTCTCTCTCTCTCTCTCTCTCTCTCTCTCTCTCTCTCTCTCTCAGACACACACACACACAAGGGAGGGAGCCATGGGAGGCAGGGTGGGGGGAGCCTCTTCTGCAGAATCCAGAAGTATTGCTCAGAGCAGAGAAGCTGCTATGTACTGAAGAGAAGCTAATGATGATACCTGCCTACCACTGAGCCAAGGGCAGGTTCCACCAGGGTCCCACCCACCTACCCACCTCGGAGAGTACAGGAAGAACAGTAATCTCCGCTGCTGTCAAAGGAGAGGCATAAGAGGGACAGACAAAAGGCAAAACCAATATGCAAATCCACAGGAGAATCGGCTTGTTTGCAGGCGACTTCAGGATAGCATAATCCCAGGTCAGCACCCATAGCCCCTTCCCTCACCCTCTACAGTCAAGGAAGAGAAGAGAGCCAGCACATCATGGTAAACTCAGATATCCCAGAGGCTGAGCTAGCAAATTGCTTGAGCTCAGAAGTTCTGCACCAGCATGAGCAACATAGCGAACCTTTGTTTCAATCAATAAGAAAAAAGACACCAAGTAGTGCTAATAGTAATATGTTCACTCACTCACTGTCCCGGAGTCAGCCTTTTAGCCAGAGGCTCTAGTGTTGCGCCATCTGAGTTCATTCAAACTCAGGCTCGCTGCTTCCTCAATTCTTAATTTGTTTTCTTTGCTTCTATGTGATGGCAAGTCCTCAGCCTCAGAGATTATTTGCATATTAAATGGGCTTCTCAACATCACTGAGAATCATGCCTGAAGTGTAATAGACACCCACCCACCAGTCAGTCCTGGATGCTTGCTTTCAGTATTCAGAAGCTACCACAAACAGGAGCTGGGAATCAAGGTTACTAGGGATTGTTTGTTTTAAAAATGCACAAGGCATGACATCACAGGCCAGACTGAATCTTTTAGGAGTCTAGTAGATAATTAAAAAGAAACAAGTAACTGAGCATAAAGGTTCATCACTGTAAATCGAATATTTGTAAGACCAAAGCAGGAGGATGGCCTGTGGGTTCCAAACTAGCCTGGACTACACACTAAATTCCGGGTCTATGTGAGTTAAAGAGTAAGATCTGTCCTAAAAAACAAAAATGAATAAAGGGCTGGTCACGGTGGCACATCCCTTTAATCCCAACACTTGGGAAGCAGAGGCAGGAAGAAGTCCATGAGTTCGAGGCCAGCCTGGTCTACAAAGTGTGTTTCAGACTAGTCATGGTCTTATGTATTAAGATTCTGTCTTTAAAAAAATAGTTAAAATAAATGCATAACAAATACACAAAACAGAAATCACTACAGGGGTATGTTATGGGAGAGGTCATGAGCAGCCTCGGGTGGCTGAGGATGCTGGAATGGCAGGGGCTGAGCTAGCCTCAGAAACAGCTAGGTGAAAGGCAGAAGGACCAGGAACTGGGACTGGGGAAGGAAGTGAGGAACCCAGACATAAGGCTGCATGTGACATCCTGAAAGAGCAGCAGAAGGGAGAGCAAGGGACCTCTGGGTCAATCTCAGGTCCAGGATGTCAGGTTCTTGTACATTCAATATTTACTATACGACTAGTTTATGTCTGAACTATTCAAAGCATGTAAGACACAAAAAGAATGGTCAAGTCTTCCCACATTTGTGGAGTTTGCCTTTTAGTTACCACAGTTGAGTAAATAATAAAACACACTCTAAGACATCTTTCCATCGTATGAGAAAGTTGTAGCGTTACAGGAGTACCTCAGAGGTCGTACTGGGGAAGGAAACTGGGAGGTCTTCAAACAGGAAAAATGAGCAGGAAAAGGTGAAACAAGCTTAAGGTGCATAACAATAGGCAGTATTAAACATTGATTGGTTTCTTCCAAACACTCTCTCTCTCTCTCCTCTCTCTCTCTCTCTCTCTCTCTCTCTCTTAGACATACACATATACACACACACCGCTTCTGAAGAGGATGACCTGATGACCTGAGAAAGATGGGCAAGAAGAAGGAGCAGAGAGAGAGGGAGAGAGAGAAGTTGGAATGCCCAACTAAAGCTAAACTACTCAGCATAAACATGTACAGAGTTTTACATGGAGAATGAGGAATGAGGATCAGGGGTTGACAGAGGTTGGGTAGGAGACAAAATTGTCTGCCATGAAATGGGATTTTAAAGAAAGAGCTATTCAAAGGGAATTTTTGTAAAGTGTGTGTGTTTGTCTATATGCGTGTGTGTTTACATATGGCCACACGTTTGGGTGGATATACATGTGCAGAGGTGCACACGAAGTGTGACTGGGCATATGGAGAGCAGAGGATGATGTCAACCATCTTCCTTCTCAATCATCTTCCACCTGTTATATTGAAGTAGGGTTTCATGTTTGAACCCAAAGATCAGGAAATTGTCTATAGTCTAGTCAGCCAACCTATTGTGGGCAATTTCTTGTCTCTGTCTCTGTATGTTCTTTGGTTGTTTTTGGTTCTGATATTTTGGGAGGTTGCCTGGTTGGTTGAGAGGAGATCTCACTGTGTGGCCTTGACTACCCAGAAATTCACTTTGTATACAGGGTGGCCTTGAACTCACAGACCTCTGCCTCCCAGGTGCTGGGATTGGAGGTGTGCTCTGTCACATGAGAGATATTAGGAAACAAGGCCCCTATTTGCTCAGCAGGTAAGAAGGAGGAGGAGGGAGGGAGTCCCAGGCAAGGCAGGGCTTGAATGCTGAACAGAAGAAAGATAGAGAAACTGAAAAAGACGAAGTTCATTTTGGATGTAGGATTCCCACAGAGATTTTGCTCCCTGGTCCCAATGTTTATTTTAATAACTGTGTTCATCTCCTTCTGCTGCTGTAATAAATTATGACAAATGTAGTGGCTTAAAATAACACATTTAATTATTTTACCGCTCCAGAGGTCAGAGGTCAGTAAGTGGGCAGTGGTGTATTTGTTCCTGCTGACAGTTGGAGGGGAGAATTCATTTCTTCACCTGGTCCAGTTTCCAGAGGCACCTGTGTTCCTTGGCACAAGGCCACACATCACCCTAACCTGGGCTTCTGTTCTCATATCTCATCCTCTGCCTAGGAAACTGTGAGCTCTCTTTCCTAAGAACTCTTTGGAGGAATGGAGAGATGGCTCAGCAGTTCAGAGCACTGGCTCTTAACTAAGTTCTAGAGGACCGAGTTCAATTCCCAGCACCCACATCATGGCTTACAACTGTCTGCAACTCCATTTCTGAAGAATCCGACACCCTCTTCTGTCCTCCGTGGGCATCAGGCATGCAAACAGTACAGAGAAGGTAAACCTGTCAAATCACTCATCACTCATACACATAACGTGAAATAAAACACATTTAAAAAGAGAACTCTGCAAACTCAAGCACACAACTGAAAGTTCAGTATCAGATCAGCTGTGCTAGTGCAAGCCTGTGGTCCCAGCACTCAGGGCAGAGATAAAGGGTTCTCTGTAAGTCCCAGACAGTTTGGTCTATATAGTGAGTTCTGGGACAGCCAGGACTACACAGAGTCCTTATTGAGAGGGGGTTGGGGGAGGAAGAGGAGGAGGAGGAAGAGGAAGAGGAAGAAAAAACAAACAAACAAACAAACAAACAAACTCCAGTACTCAAAAGGATGAGGCAAGAGGATCTAGAGTCAAAGAAAAGACGACTCTGGGCTCCTTAGTGAGATCTGTCAAAAAGAAAGAAAGAAAGAATCAGAAATCTCTTTTGATTACAAAGTCCCATCAAAAAAAATCCCCATTTCAAGATTTCCTTTAACTTAAACCATCTACGATTCCCTTACTCCAAGCATAGGGGTACATTCACAAGTTTCAGGAGCTAAGATGGGACATATTTAGATAGCTACTGAACAAATATGATGGTTTGAACTGACAGAGAGGTAAGCTAGACAAAGGAAATGGTGGGAACACGAGACCCAAGAGAAGAGCAGACCCCTGAGGACCAACCTTTGAGTGAGGCATATCTCCCTGAACTTACGCCAGAGATATTTACAGAAAGCCAGCAAGAGATGGAAATTAATCCAGGCAAATGGTCTTTTACATTTTTTTTTTATCTGAATGTGTATTATGTTAACATGGATGTTTTGTTAGCATGAATGTCTGGGCACTGCCTGCACGTATGGTGCCCACAGAGGCCAGGAGAAGGTGTCAGATTCCCTGGAACCCGGAGTCACCGATGATGTTCTAGGGATCAAACCCAGGTCCTCTGGAAAAGAAGCCAGTGCTGTTAACTGCTGAGCCATTTCTCCAGCTGCCTACCCCAAAGTGAGAGTCATTTGAATGCTCACCACCAATGTGTCGCTCAAAGAATCACACCAGATCATCCACATAGAGGAGACTACAGCGTCTACAGCGTTTCCCCGCATGCTCACACCGCTGGCTTTAGAGAAGTGTGCTGCTCTCCACCTGTGAATTGTGACCCCTTTGGGAGTCATATATCATATATTTACATTATGATTCATAACAATAGCAAAATTACAGCTATGAGGTAGCAACAAAATAATTTTATAGTTGGGTTTACAACAACATGAGGAACTGTGTTAAAGGGATACAGTGTTAGGAAGGTTGAGAACCACTGCCTTAAAGATAGTAATGGAACCTTCTTGTAGTGAAAGCAACAAACCAAGTGGTCACTGGGACAGTAGCCAGGAGGCTCCTGTTGGAGAAAAGGATCCTGCCGGTGACTGCATAAGCTGGTGCCCGCCCACACCTGGACTGACAGGAATGAGCAGTCTGAGACAAGTGACTACCCAAAGCCATTTGGGCCATATGAATTTAAATCTTACCACCAGGGGGCGCATAGGGGCCAGCTGGGACCCCTGAGTTGAGCAGGGGTTTTTCCAGAAACAGGATCCCACCCTCCACCCCACCCCCAGGGGAGGCAGAGTAAGTTTTTCCCAGTCCCAATTCTATAAAAGCCTGGAAGTCCTCGCTGCCGCCATGTGATCTCTGACTCAAGGGCTTACCCACATTTTCCTCTTGCAGTTAAAGCAAACCACATTTTTTCCATCCTTCCCTTTCCTGGTTGCCTGCAGCATGGAGCTTTTGTAATAAACACACTTTGGCCCGGAACATCACTGCACCATAGAAGACCCGAGTCCCAAGACAGGAGGTAACCAGGCCAAATAAACCACAGAGTAGGGACCAAGACCAAACGCTCGCTAGTTCCCTCACTCCAGGTCCAGTGCTTGTCTCGTATAAGGCAACATCATCGTGTGGGCCTGGGATCTCTGGCAAGAGGATTTCCAGTTTAAGGCCACACACTGAGACTCTTTAAAAATAAAGGAACAAGTAGAAAATACTTTTTAAAAAAAGGAATCTATGATTATATGTAATGGAGTCTTAAGCTGCTCCTTTCCGTGGGTATCAATAATAATAATGATGGCGACGGGGCAGGGGACAGTCTCTACTTCAGTACTCACCACTACCCAGAGCAGTTTCTGATGTGGATGGAAATGTTAACTGAACCCTACTCTCTCATGGTGGTGGAGGGGCAATACAAGGAGATGAAAACTTTTCTTTAGAACTCTTTTCCCAAGATGGATGGACTCCCACCAGAACAGTACAAGAAGACCTTATTTTCTACTCTGTCTCAGCCCCTGACGGTTCCTCAAATCCGGAGGTCTTCTTGCAAAAGCACCATGGATATCCGTTCCCCCGGCAAGAGGCTCAGGTTAGGCTCTGCCTCCTTCCTCAGTCTCTGTCTGCCACCCAGTCCCCACAGCTAGTAGCTTCCCTGACACAGACAGATGCATGTCTTTGCATTTCTGTGCCCACACACACAGCTCCTCCTGGATGGCCATTCCTTGCTCCGCCTAACTGCTGATGCCCCTGACTTCCATAGTCAGCTCCAGTCAGATAGTGCCTGCATCTGCCTATCTCAGATTGACTCAGGGACATCCATAGAATTGCCTGTTAGGGTCTCTTGAACCCCTATTCATGGATAAAGGTGTTGTCATGGCACTACACTCAGCAAGAATAACATGGTAGGACCTAAGAAAATTTAGAAGGAATGAAGGAAGCTCTTAGAGATTCTGCTTCCGCTCAGATGTTCCCTCTGGCTCCCACCTTGTTCCCTCAGCAGACTTTTAGGTCCTGTTGCCGCTCCTACCTTCCCATTTGTCCTAAACTGTTCCCAGCTCCCAACAAAGCTCCATCTTTCATCTACCTGCACCGGCCCACCCCCTCTGTCATCTTACCTAACCGCACCTCCTCAAATGCACACAGATTTTCTGTCCAATGTCCCAAGGTTTTACACCAGGAACTGGAGATACAAACGAGGGTCCCTAACCTCATAGCACTTGCAGGCTGCCCTCCTGCCCTGCCCAGGCACAGTCAGGGGTCCACCTGACACCCCTGGGGTTCACCTGCACTCTCAGAGGACAAGGTCCTCACCAGTTCTCTCCATAAGACCATGGGAGCCTCAGTCCCTGCCCTGTCAGATTTCTCTGATTGTAACTCTTTGTGATAGTTGTCTCTTCCTAAAACCGAAGATCCGTGGCCTCTCCTCAGAGCTCTCAGACTCTTTTAAGTTGACCATACACACCCTCCAACTCTCCAGTCTGTCTCTTTCCCCAGCTCCTAAGCTGCTTCAGGGAAGAAATCAGATAGAATCTGTTGCTTTCAACTCCTGCCCCCAATGGAGAACCTTTCTAAACTAGATTGTGAGGAGAAAAAAAAAGTTTTTAACTGATCAATTAATGAATCAGTCTACTTACTGATAAATAGTGAAACAAGAGCTGGCTATGCTAACAGAGGCTTGTTTTGCTACCTGAGAAAAAACGTCTTGTTTTTATTTTTCGTTTTTGGAGACAGGGTCTCCTGTAGCCCTCCAATGTACTTTAAGCCAGGAAAAATTTCAACTTAACGTTCTTTTTGCTTCTTGGTATTTTCTGATGTTTCTGTAATAAGTGTGGTTTGCTTCTGCAATAAAGAATGCTAAGGAAACTTCCTGCAGAGGTGAGAGAGAAAGTTCTGAAGGATGTTGACAAGGACCTCCTCACCCAGCTGGAAGAATCAAGAAAGGCTTTAAAGAGCCACAGAGCAGGACGTAGTGGCCCATGCTTGAAACGCTCTGGCAGGAGGACTGAAGGTGAGGATAGCTTGAGCTACATGAGCTCATTCCGGGTCCTAATAGCCCAGGCCTATAATCCCTGCAGAGACAGGCAGTTCTTTATGAGTTCGAGGCCAGCCTAGTTTACACAGGGAGTTCCAAGCCAGGCAGGACAGCATAGTAAGACTCCGTCTCAAAATAATAATAACTTTAAATAAAAAATAAAGCACAATAGAATTTTCACAAGGGGGCAGGGCGGCCAGCCACACACCCCTGCAGGCATCAAGGCGCGGCAGAGTAGGGGTGTGGCACCAGGTGAGTCGGGGAATGAACAGAGTAAAAACAGAATGAAGGGTTTCAACTTAAGTCTCCTAACGTAGAAAGTTTTTGAGCAAAGGAGAACTGCTCAGATTAGCACCTTGAACAGTCTAGCGATCACCGTGGTCAAACAAGTGCGTTCAGTTCAATAAGGTTTACAAGGAGGTGTCAGAACGCAAGCCAGGCAAACGGGCCGGCAGACTTGCCTCAGGAATCTGAGAAGGTTCTTTAGATGAGATGACTTGAGGGTCTTTCAACGTAAGCTCTAACGCAAAGCTCAGGATGAACCAGCGTGAACGGGAAAGGCGAGGCCGGCACTTAACTCCCCGTAAAAAAAAAAAAAAAAAAGTCGGGTATGGAAATCTGGAAAGACCCAGAGCCGGTGAGAAGAAGGAAGACGGAGGGAAAGAGGATCTCAGGGACCGAACTGGGAAAGCAGGGTGCAAGGAGAGAACCACAGTCCCAGAACCTGGAAGGGGATTAAAGCATGGGCGGGGCAGGTGGGCCGGCATCCCACGGCACATGCGCAGCGCAGCTGGCCGAGCGCCGTAAGGAGTGGCACTTTTTAAAAGTGGAGCCTCAGGCCAGCCCCTAGCCGCAGCTTGTCTCAGTCGGTTGTCGAGTCCCTTCTGTCCCAGTCGTGCGTGCATCTTGTCCCACGCAAGTCCAGCCTGTACCATGCCGGTCAAAGGAGGTAGCAAGTGCATCAAATACCTGCTCTTCGGTTTTAACTTCATCTTCTGGGTGAGTGAGAGGCGACTGTCGCGCGCTCCTCTCCGAGGCCACCTGTTCTCAGGCCCGGGACGGCGTCCGGGGCGGTGAGTGTCCCGGCGGCCGAGAGCGCGGGGAGCTGCTGGTACTGTGCGCGCCAGGCGGACTCCGGGCGAGAAGAGAAAGGCACAGCGGCTGCCAGCTGGCCGGGCGGGACTGGCAGGTGGGCGGGAGGGGAAGGTGGGTGGGAGAGCCGAGGGTCCTGGTGGCCCCGGCTTATGCACTTCGCTCCCGGGTCCCTCTGCCGCCGAGGATTTGAGATGAGGTCTGTGCCTGCTCCCACCAGGAGCACCCCCGAGTGTGAGAAAGGAGTGAGGGAGGAGCGGAGCTCCCTTTTTCAAGTAACCCGATGCCTCCCTGGCCCGCGAGGCTCCTGGCCAGCAGGGCAGGTTGAATATCTCTCACTTCGGTGGTCCCACAAGTGGCGAGGGGCGCCACGAGGGACAAGAAGTGGATGTGGGGAGTCTCTTCCCTGCACCTGGAGGACGGACTTAACTTGTTTAGGTTCTGAATTCTCGACTCAAAACGTCTATGTCTCCCTGTAAGCTACCTGAAAGACTAGATTGTCTTGATTCTTTTTCTAGAGCGATAACTATCTTGGCTGGAGAGAGAAAACTCTGGGAGCGTTAGAGAAAGGAGGGCGGGGAAGGTGCCTATTGGCGCCTCTAAATGGGATAAGTCCTGTGTTTCTGCATTTCCCAGGTAATCAGGCACCTCGGGCTTGAAGCCTCGCCCTCCTAAAAATGTCCGAGTGGGGCCACGGGGCATAGCCGTTCACCTGCAGAGGGCCCAGAGGCAGAGGCTAGTAAACTCCTACCACTCTGCAGATGGACCTCCAGGAAAGGTAACAGAGAGTGTCCACTCTCCAAAAACTAAGGGACAGAAACAAGGAAACACATGGAAGCCCCTTTTGTCTTAGTTCTGAGAGGGCACACCCCCTCACACAAATGCATAACATTTGCTCCCGGGCAAGCAGGAAAGAGTTTAACTAGGCAACTCTTGTGCCACCAGAGGTTTTCAACAACAACAAAAAAAAGTACACTATTCCCTTGGAGCTGGCCACCGGGACGCTCACCAGGTTCCAGCAACTGTAAGGTTTAATCCTCTCTGGGGTTGCCTGGAAGTGTTGCACAACCTGCAGAGACTACCTTGGGTTTCTGGGAGTCACCACACCCATACAATTTAAGAGGATGTCAGAGGGCATTCCCTCCTCTGTTTCCCCAGTTCTGCAGACAGGCAGCCAGCTGCCAGGCTTGGCTTGGGCCGGCCCACTCATCAACTTGAGCACCACAAAACAAAGTCTGAAGGCATCTGGCCCCACCCAACCCCGCCCTGTCCTTTGGGAGTTTTCCTCTCTCTACCCTGTAGTCTCTCCCCTGCTAGTCTGTTGGTCAGTTCCCAGACGCCTGCATAGATGGTGTGAAAGTTTGGTGCTGGGGGAAAACCACATCGTACCACAGCCTGCCTGCATCCCCCATCTGCCCCATGGCATATGCAAGGGGTTGAGGGGAGGTGCCCATGACCACCCTATGTCTTCTCAGTCTGTCGCCTGCTGGCCTGCAATCTGTCCGTCTTGTCTCCTGCTGCCACTCCACTCTTATCCAGAGCCCCTGCCCTGTCACTGCTAGTTCACTCTGCCTCCTGAAGCAGAACAATTTCACTCTAGAAGGGTTTGGTTTTGGGGTTGGAAACTGCTTTAGAGATTGTGTACCAATTGTAGGTGCTAACACTCAGGTCCACTGTGAGGAAACAGAGTGTCCAAGATCGAAAGCCAAGTTAGTAGTACTCTAACCTCTGAGCCCCTTGCTTTCTGTCTTTACTCTCCTGTCTCTCTTACCATTAGGGAGATGGGCAGTTTACTAAGTTACCTGTCCTACCCTGGGCTCTAATAGGGACAGTCGTGTTACAATCTCTGTGTTAAGTATTTTACAATCTCCAAAGCCTCCCGAACCTCTGTGATAGAACCAGAGAAAGAAGCGTTATCCCCATTTTGCCTATTGATGACCAGAAACTTTGCCCATGAAAAGCAGGGTCAAGTGACAGGGTATTATCTAGTGAGGTGGTAAGCTGGGGGAGTAAAGGAAGGCTGAGAGGAAACTCCTCAAAATATCTTTTACGACAGGCAGTGATCTCAGGGGACCCCTGGGATTATTATGATGTCACCTCTTCGATCCCTTGAGACCAATGATTTATGATCTTGACATTTGGTACCTGGTATGGGCTTTGGGAAGCAGGGGCTACCTTTGTCTGCAGAGGAGGCTGAGGGGCTGGATGGCAGGAATCCAGAGAGAAGCCAGCCTTTCTTAGTTGCAGTGGGACAGTGGAAGAGAGGGAGGACCGGAAAGGGGGAATCTGCCTCTCTCCTAGGCTTGAGCATGTCCCCTGTGGGCTGCTCTGTGACAGCTGAGCCTGCCCAGCCTGCCTTTCTCAAGTTGGGTGTCTCATGCCCACAACCAAGCCAGCAATCAGTCTGTTTTTCCAACAGCCTCGGAGCCAGACCTCGCAAGCCTATTTTGGTTGTTCCCAAATTTCCCTCAGATCTCCATGTCTATCCTTCCACTCCCTCCCAAAAAAGAAAGAAAAAGAATTGAGAAAGAAAACATCTTTCTGATGTCTGGATGGCAGGTGATAGAAGTGTTTCAGGCTGTACCGTGGTGGCCAGCCTCGAGCCAGGCCAGGAATGTGCCATTTCCCATTCAGTTTTTTTGTTTGTTTGGGGCCTTGCAGTGCAGCCAGACTGGCCTTGATCCTGCTACCTCCGTCTGGCCTTTCCCCATCCTACTCATTCCCCCAGATCCCACATAGTGAGGACTTTCTACGGTCCTCAGCCTAGGCAAAAGAAAGGACAGTCTCTACTGAGGGAGCCAGACCCTGCTTCCGTACACTCGGACCCTCTATTTCTGCCCCTTCTCCATCCAGAAGGATGGAAGTAGCAGAGGGGCTCCGTGGCATGACCTTCACGGAAGATGCTTGGAAATGTAGGCAGAGAGCTGGACCCAGGCAGGATTCAGAGCCTGGCTGAGGGCAGATTACTTGGGAACTACAGGCAGCTCACTTTTCTGATCTACACTGAAGTTTTCTCTCATCACAAAATCTATGAATTGACCAAATGGTCTCAAAGGTCCATTCAAGTTCAGCCTATAGAACGAGCCCTGGCCACCACACACCATCGCCCCACCTCCCCTCTGGTTAATAAGACTCCCTGGCAAGCCAGGTAGGAGTCAGGAAGTGACGGTGGATACTGAGAATTGTTCCCTGGCTTTTACCTGCGAGTACAAACCTGTCTCTTGAATCTTCCCTGCTCCTTTCACCTTCTCTCACTCTTGGGGGGATGGAGTTCTCCTCATGGTCAGGTTCTGTTGCAAGGGCACCATTGCCTTGGCCTTTTATGGTTATAGATTGTCATGGTCAATGCACAGCCCTGGACTCAGCATCCTCAGCCCCTGGGCAGGTCCGCTTCTAGCTATAGCTTTTGTGCTTCCCTAGTAGAAAGTAATTTGAGGCCATGGAGAGGGTGGGAGCAATTCCCAGGTAAGTGTGGATGTTTAAACCACAGATTAGGCCACACTCACACTCGGTGTGGCCGAACGGTGTGCTCTTGCGGCTTTTCCACATCTCCCCACCCTACGAGCCAACATAGGAGAGCCGGCCTCACTCTTCAAAGCAAAACAACTGACTCCATTTTGTACACATCTGACTGAGGGAGGAAGGTACACCCACCCCTGAAAATGAAGCTGACAAGCCTCTAGAGGGTTCCAAGGCGTCAGGGTTCGAGTCAGGGCAGGCTATGGAGGGGTAGGTGGCTGTAACAGGAGCTCCTCCCCACCCAGATTGCTGCTCCCCAGAAGTTGTTTGACTTGGATGTTGGGTTGCGCCGTGGCATAAAATGGCTTCCCACAGAGCGCCTGGGCTGGAGCGACACTGCCCGGCTTGTACTGGAGCTGGCAGGTTGGGGAGAGGGTGAGCTGAGGCCAAGTGTCTGCACAGCTATGGAAAATAGGAACTGGCCCCTGCCTAGAGCTTTGGTTTCTCCCCCACCCCAGCCATAGTTACCAGTAACCAAGATCAGGAATCCCGATCTCTGGGTGGTGGTGAGAACTGGATTCATGTGCGCACACTCACACTCCCTCATACACCCACACACACACACACCACACACACACACACACTCTTCACAGACTCTGCCTCTGTTTTCAGAGTGCTGGTGGCAACATTCCAGACCTTGCTGTGGCTCCAGAGAAGCCAGCGGCGGCTGCAGGCTGCTGGTTACTTCCCAAATTTGGGCAGGCTTTGATAAGCAGCCTTAGAGGAATGGATCTGGGGTGGCTGGTCAGTGTTCACTCTCCTGAGTGTGCCTTTCCTGGCTTCTGCGCTTTGGGAGGTGTGTTGGACATGAACCTTTCATCTTTTTTTTTTTTTTTTTTTTTGAACCTTTCATCTTAACACTTAGGCCTGTGTGTCCTGGGTGGTTCTGCCTGGTTTTGGGTTCAATTCAGTTTTTATAAAGAGCTGTGTGGCCTCTGAAATGGGTCACACAGTTTGGGACCTAAAAATACCTTGGGTTTACAAGAAACATGTTTTCTTTGGTAGTACACACAGAGCTGGATGGTTTTGCCTGGGTGTTTTCTTCTTTCTGGCTTGGGACAGGGGCAGGGACGGGAGCAGGGCCTCAAGTCTCAGGAGTCTGGTGGCATTGCAGCACAGTCACTGCCTTGTGTGTTCTGGGGAAACCCATGTGGTGTTGAGAAAAGAAATCACACGATGATTGCAGAGTTCTCTCCCTGTTCTGGTTGGATCAGAGGGACTTTAACGGGACCTGTCAGCTTTTTTATTCTTTTGGGTTTTGGTCCTGGGGATTGAAGCCAAATCCTTGTACATGGAAGGCAAGCATTCTGCCCTTGAGCTGCACACCCCACCACCCCCACCCCACCCCCAGCCCTCAAAGTGTTGGGTTTTGCTTTCCAGTCAAAGTCTTGCAGAAATGGGTTTTACTTTTTACATACAGAAGAGCAAAACCCTCTTTATTTCAGAGGCTGTAAATCTCCCTGATCCTGAATTCAACTTAAGTTCTGGATTGAGAAGAAGGCTAGCCTTGGGTTTTTTTTTTTTTTTTTTTGTATGTTGTGTTTTCGAGGTCTGACTGCCTGACACCTGGCTGCTCCATTCTGTGGAAAAAGTCAGGCTGGTCCAGGGACATTTATTTTCCATCAAGCAGTGGCATACAGCTGTGGGAAGCACATCCTGTCCCAAGATGAGAAAATTTTATAAAAATTACATCCATCCGGGTAATTTTCTACCCCATCCACCCAAGAAAATACTTAGTCATGGATTCATGTCGGGAGGGGCATTTGTCTGTTTGGGGGTTTTGTTGTTCTTGTTTTGGGTTTTGTGGAATGTTTTTTTTAAAAAAATATTATTTGTCTGGTTGGTTTTTTGAGACAGGGTCTCTCTATGTAGACCAGTCTGGCCTCAAACTCAGAGATGGATCCTCCTCCTTCTGCCTCTCTGTCTCTGCCTCCCAAATGCTGGGGTTAAAGGTGTGGCCACAACCACAGCCAAGTTTTATGTATTGTGAGTATATTGTTACCTTTTAGGGAATCCCATGAAATTAGTAGGAATTTCTTTCAGGAGGAAAAGTGTTATATGTGATTTGGTGGTGGTGTGTTGGTGGTGGTTGTGGTTATTGTTCTGGAGGCCCATGAACTAACTTCAGGTTAGGGATAGCTCCATATTGATTTGTTTCCCTTGGTTTCCAGGGAAACCCTCTGGTATGTTCTGAATCCCATGTTTCTGACATGAGTGACTTCCTGGAATTGAATAAGGGGATAATAGAAGGTTTTAAAAATGGGGTTAAAAACACTAAGTTTAGCTGGGTATAGTGGCACATGACTTTAATTAATCCTAGCATTTGGGAGGCAGAGGCAGGTGGACCTCTGAGGCTTGCATGGTCTATAGAGTGAGTTTCAAGGACAGCCAAAGCTACTTAGTGAGACCTGTCTCAAAAACAGATAAGCAGGCAAGCAGATAGACAGACAATTTAAGAGAGAAAAATACTGAAATGACCAAGGTAATGCCATCTTGTTCTGACCACCTACACACACACACACACACAAACAAACACCTACCTTGACAACTCATTTAGATTTCCAAGACCTGGACCATGGTCCATATGTATTAACCAAAATAATTGACATGTTCTGTCTATAATAGCTGTTGTGCTTCGCCATGAATGAACATTTCAAGGTTACCCTGATGTTCACTATTGTCCGTGTGGGTTTTACCTTTAAAAACATTATACCCCTAAACTTGAGCACCCGAGATTCTTAGAGGCTCAAGCCCACTCTTGGTCTGGCCATCCATAAAAAAAGACTAAAAACTTCAATTGGCTTAATCAGCATTAGCATTAGTCTATGTCTTGTAGATCATGACAAAAAGAAAACAACATAAAAGGAACCCTAGGTTCAAGACTGGACTCTGGGGGCTGGAGAGATGGCTCCATGGTTAAGAGCACTTGCTGTTCTTACAGGAGACTCACGTAGGTTTCCAGCAACCACATGGTGTCTCACAGCCACCTATATAACTCAAGTTCCTAGGGATCCCATACCTCCTTCTGATCTTCCAAGGGCACCATACTGCACATACATACATGCATGGCATGCATGCCAAACAGTCTTACACATAAAATAAAATAATTTTTTTTTTCAGTCCTTTAAAGGCTGAGGGTATAGATGCAGAGACCCTGGCTCCAGTCCCCAATATTAGAAAGAAGAGAGGAGGAGCAGAACCCTGAGCTCCCATGATGACCCGGGGCAGCCCACGCTGCAGAGCCGCCTCCCCACCCACCCTCACTGGCTCTGCAGTTAATCATTGCTGAAAGACTGACTGGACACTCGTAATTTATCCGGCGCTCTGTACTTCTAGACCACACAAGGAATCCAGCCTCGTAGGTTCCCAGGCAGGTCTTGCTCATTGGTCGATTCCTCTTCCCAACCATGGAGCATGGGAGGCCCAGCTCAGCCTTATCTCCTCTCTCCTCTGGGGACTTTGAGAAAGAGCAGGGGTAGGGATTGGGTCTCCAGAGAGGTAAAGAGTCACCTGGTTAAGTGACAGAAACAGCCAGAAGAGTCTAGCTTGGAAATGGCCCACGTTTAATTGCATTCCAAAGAAGGCTCCTAGGTTTGGGAACTGTTCAGTAGAAGTGTCACCAGCCCGGCTGTTAAGTCCTTGCTCAGTGAGTACAAGGGGCACTGTGTAGAGGGACAGAGGTGGCCTTCACAGCTGACCCGATGCCATCGGGGGGTCCTGTGAACACTGTTCACACGGGGAGGTCAGTGGCTGACTCCTACTGACTTCCCACCTCCTCTTAGCATCAGAAGGAAGCCCCTGTTCACTCACACCTGCCTAGCACGGTTTGAGCTGCCAGTATGTTGGGGTCAGAAACAACACAGCCTTCTGTGTGGCTCACTGGAGCCACCCTACACTAGGGCTGAAAATACCAGAAAATCAACTGAACCATTCTCTTAAAGTCAAATGGATTTCTGCCATATTCTAATCATTATTCCTTTTCCACCTACAGTGAGTCTATAGTATAAATAGTATATATGTAGTGTATATATACATATATATATGTGTGTGTGTGTGTGTGTGTGTGTGTGTGTATACCTTTGCAGTGGATTCATTAAAACTAAGTGGAAAGATAGGCAAAGTCATGAATAGTTGTGACGTCACCGTGACTTTCCCAGTGGGTGGAAATTTTTAGGTATCGGGGTGCATGTCACAAGGGTGAGCGATGGCAGAGTGCCAGTTTGCACTTAGACCACATGTTCACACCCCAGCTCTGATGGGTGTTTTCAGACTGAGGAATCTCCACTACCTAATCCTAAAGAGGAATGCACACCCCAGAAACCTGTCCCTCCCCGCTAAGGCGGCTTCTTACCTCCGCCCCTTTGAAGTATGAATATCATTACGTTTCTGAGACCGCAGGTGTCTGTCTGACCGTTAATGCCCTCAAATGTGCGGTGTTGGGTTGGGTTTGAGACAAGG
Source organism: Mastomys natalensis (assembly GCA_021653895.1). Taxonomy (NCBI): domain Eukaryota; kingdom Metazoa; phylum Chordata; class Mammalia; order Rodentia; family Muridae; genus Mastomys; species Mastomys natalensis. Next base: position 21,961 of record JAJTUV010001197.1, read on the forward strand.
GCGAATCGAACTGTGTGGCCCAGGCTGACCCAGAATGTTCTGTGTAGATCATATTGGCCTCAAACTCTCAATAATCCTCCTGCCTCCCAAAAACTGAGATTATGGCTGCCTCCTCACCTGTCAACACCCCGATGTTAAACCTCCTTTTCCCAGTCAGGGACAGTCTTCCACACTCAGCCGTCTGCTAATCAAATCCTTACTGACCCCGGGTCTAAGGCACATAACCTTTAAGTGACCCAGAAAACTCGTTGCCAAGTAGAAGTTAGATTATCATCCAGGGCTAGGCTTGGAGAGCCCTCAGTCCTTTGTAACAGGCAGCTGGCATCACGCTCCTGCCAGCCACAGTTACCTCTAGGACCCCATGGAGTGTGGCTGCAGGGCAGGAGCAGAGGCTCCAGGTTGTATCTCAGAACCCAATTTTCCAAGAGATAAGGCTCCTGGCAGCCCTGGCTGGTGGAGGGCGGCTGTGGCGAGGAAAAGCTAAGCCGAGGAGAGGCATGAAGTCACTTGGGGCTCTGCTTCATGCAGGGCTTCGTGGAGTGGAACAAGGATATGGGCAAAGCTCAGAGGAACACCAGCCAGAGGAAGGAAGGCTAGACCCTAAGCCTAGATCCTACTTAGGCTGTCCATCAGCCGCTCATTTGAGAAAGGCCAGGTTCAACAGCATCTCAGGCCAGACTTAACAGTTCTGGGACTGAGATGTGTCTTCTGTGTCCTTGTACCCGTGTCCCAGCATGGGTTGGGAGAGACAGGGCTCGACAAAATGACTTTGAAATCACACTTTGCCATCAGAATCAAGTTCAACCTCAGAGGAGCGATTGAACTTCCACGTCCAGTTTTCACGTATAAAAAGATGGGAGAAGTCTAGGCATACAGCTCATTTGATAAAACGCTTGTCTAGCGCGATAACCCAGGTTCAATTGCCAAGCCCAGGTGAACAAGTCGTGGTGGCACTAGCCTGTGATCTCAGCTCTTAGGAGGTAGAGGCAGGAGGATCAATAGTTCAAGGTCTTCCTCAGCTACTTAGTGAGGCCAGCTTGGACTGGGTGAGACCCCTGCTTCTCACACACACATAAAAAGGAAGTTGGTGTTATCTACTAGAAGGCCCATTGTGCAAGCAGCTCAAGTGAATTAATTGCTTAAGATAGGGTGTAGGCCAGAGGACAGATGTGTGAATGCTTGTCATCTAAAACTAAGAGTCCTAAAATATGAAGGAAGAGATTGTGCAGAGGGTTCAAGACGTGCGATGGATAAGACACAGCACTTAGGAAACCTTGTCAAAACGTGTCATGATGGGTGAAGAGATTCAGCCAAGTATCGCCGTGATTGCCTCTGGCCAACACTGCCAGGGCGCACATGCTCATGCCTGTTTGAAAGCTGTACAAGAAGGGTCACCTCTCACCGCTGACCATCCACGCTAGCCCATGGTCACTTCTGCGGGTGGGATGAGAGCTGCTAGGCCACACAGGACATGTGCGCCAGCAAGAGTGTGCACGGCTATTCCCTGACAACTTAGTGAGGTGTGCGCTGTGGGAGAAAAACCAGTGTGTGGAGCGGAGAGGGCTCTAAAGCAAAACAGTCCCCACGTTGTCACCACATGATCAGAACGCCTGCTTTCAGCAGAAAGGGGGTTATTTATGAGCTGGCAGGGAGGTGGGGGGGATGTTGTGTGTCTGGCAAGCAGGCAGTGGAAACTGCAGCTGGGATATCTCCTCAAGCACACCAGGTCATCTCTGTAGCTGAGCAAGACCTCTAGACCCCCTGCTTTTTAAAATGATGCTGATTCTGTCTTCAGAAGAGAGTCTTAACTCCTGAACTTGCCCAGACCAGGTTGCTGCCTCATTACTAGGACGATACCTAGAGGAAAAGCTGATGTGGCCCCAGACCAGTGGTTCCTAACCTTCCTGATGATTCGACCCTTCAATACAGTTCCCTCATGTTATGGTGACCCTCAACCATAAAATTATTTTCGTTGCTATTTCATAACCATAATGTTGCTACTGTTATGAATCATAATATAAATATCTCAGATTAGATATCTGATTCGTGACCCCTGTGAAAGGGTCAGTCCACCCCAAAAGGGTCTCGACTGCTTCCCTGGATGTCTTCCTCACCCTGGAGAAGTAAATTGACTGGAAACTGTTTCTACCAAGAGTGAGACTAGATTTCAGAAATAGACGTCTCTCTCATGGTCTGTGTCATGCAGGTGACAAAGAGAGCCCACGGCTGAGTCACCCGGAGCATGCTGTGACGTGGGCAAGTTACCTCACCTCCCTGAGCCTGTTTCCTCTTCTTCCTGTATCAGAACTACGGAAGCCACCTAAGACAGAGCTCTGGTCAGGTCACCATGCAGGTCAACCGTGTTCTCAGGCCGCCTGCCACACAGAAAAGCCTGGAGAGAGAATAATGGGCTCCTTCTTTAACTTGGATATTTTACAACTAGATTTTTTTTTTAATGTTGAATTATATGAGTATCAATTTTCTCAAAATTTAAGACATAAAAAGAAGTTGCCTTCTTAAGGGCCTGGCTTCTTATGGGTGGTTGGGTTTTTTAGTTGTTATTGGGCTTGCACACATAGCGCATGCCTGTAGGAAGAGCAAGATGAAGGTTTTTGTCAGCTGCATAGTGAGTTTAAGCCTAGGGATAACTACACAAAAAAATTACCAGGGTGGGGGGGAAGGAAGCAAAAGATAGAAGCAAAGGTCATTTGTACCAGAGTTACTTGGGGGAGTTGGTATGTTAAAAATACGGCCCCCTGTGAGGTGGCAAGTTAGTGGCGTACGGCTCATTTTCCTTATCTGTGTAATGGAGGGAGTAATGCAGCATTTAATGAAAAGCTATCGTCCTTTCCCTGGCTCACAAGTAAGAGCCCAAAGGGTAGGTTAGCTAACTTGAGCGTCTACAGCCATCGCTGGAGTCACGGCACCACTAGCTTTCTATAAATGTTTGGCGCGGAGAGCTGATCCTAACACTTCTATTCACCCAGATCTCTCTCCTCCAGCTCTGTGGAATCACACAACACAGGGTGACTCAAGAGCTGAAATTGGCCTCCAGCACATGTGTCCCAGGGCTTATCTCTCCATCCACAGAATGCTTGGCTGTCTCCCCCGTTTGGGAAGGATGGTGAAATTAGCCCTTGGTGAAGGCTCACCTCGTGAAGTTAACTTCGGTGTTAATTCCCAGTAGTTCATGAGTTACATGAACTACTACTCGGTATGGAGGTGATCCCAGCGCTTGAGGTGCAGAGGCAGAAGCATCCGTGTCATCCTCAGCTATGTAGCAAGTTTAGAGACCACCCGGGACTCCATTAGGCCCCGCCTCCACAACAACAACAACAAAAAGAATGAAAGGAAAAGGGGGAGGGGCACTGGGAGAAAGTAAAAGAAACAATCTTACTTTACCCTAAACCGAGAGTAAGACTTTACCCCTCCCCCACCTTTTCCCCTCCAATTCACCCTATATACTTCCCAAAAAAGGATTGAATATTTTTTATCTAGAACCTCTGGACATGGACACTCCACACACACACCCGCCCAGAAAACCAGTGCTAGAGGGTGTCAAGTCAAAGTCATCTTTGCTTTTGTAAAGACAAAAATCAGCATAGAAATCAAAGGGCACTTGGGTGGAGCTCCCTGAAGCACATTTTCCAGGGACCACATCCTGTCCTGCCTCCGCAGAGGGAAAGAAGGATGAACGCAAGGGAAGAGCGGCTGGCTTCTGCCCTCCCTCCCTCCCCAGAAGGCTGACACTTCATCCTCAAGCCTGGACTAGAGGAAATCCTTGCTGCTCAGTTCAAGTTCGAGTTCGAGTATTTTTCCAAGTCCAGCCTGTCCCGGACCTGGGGATTCCCAGCCGCACGTGGGGAGTTTTCTGAAGTAGAGTTTTCACCTCTGTGACCTTGGTTCAATTTGAGCCCTCCTGTTCTGGCTGTGTCGGTCTCGAGTGAGTTACTTAACAGCTCTGAGGATCCCTAGTCACAGTCCAAGAAGGATCCTAACTGATAAGCACATCCCACCTTTGAAGACATGCCTGTGACCTCACAGATAATAGTGGCTACTGTTCTTGGCAGCCTCTGTTGTAAACACTGTGTATTTCCCTCACCTGCTAAAGTTCAAGCCCTGCTAAAGCTAGATCACCTACAACCTGACTGCAGTCTCTGTGTTTTCTTGTTTAAAAATTAAAAAAAAAAAAAAAAAAAATCTCGTAGAGTCTGGGGTAGTCTGCGCTCCTGCATAATAGCTGCTTAGCCTTGGAAAATAGGGGTTTTCAACGACCTTCAGCTCTGGCTAGCCATGGGAGCCTCTTAAAACTCCCCTGAGTCATTGGAGAACTAGGGTAAAGAGGTAAACGCACCTTTGGGAACCAGATGCAGGTTCCAACTTGAGCGCTTTGCTCCAGCTTCCTACCCTTGATCATTCAGTGTGGAGCTGCCCAGCCACTGGGCCTGCCTCTCAGTCTTCCCGCCCCCGCCCCGCCCGCCCGCCCCCACCGGCCTCCACTGGCTCTAGCCAGCAGTCCAGGAGGACTTCCTGTGGATTTGTGGTTAGGTTGGTTAGAGTGACGGGGGATGGGGGGGAGCTTGCTCCTTTCAGGGAGGCCACAAACACAGAACATCCACCCAGGAAGTCCCGCCCCTCCCTCCCTCCCTTGGTGTTTTTCAGAAAAGGTGTGAGGAAAGCTCTCCTTCAGGCTCACAAGTCCAGAGAAAGCTGTTTCCTGCCATCCTTGTGCAGTATTTAAAACAAAAGTCCAGGGTAGTGAAAGTGTCAGAATAACCCAGGGCGTGTGATCAAACACAGGCTCCTGGGGAACCAACCCCCACCCCGGGCCAAGTTTCCAGCAGGTCTAGGAGGGAGCATTCTAACAGGTTCTAGGGACTTCCCTTTGTGGCTGGCTGGGCTGACTGGTGAAGGGGTCCCCCCTCCCCGGTTTGCTGTAGTTGTGAATGCTCCCCACATGGTAGACACTGAGAGAGTAGAGTCTGAGCGTTACCCTGGGCGTGCCGGCCAGTTCTTCTGTTAATCTCAAATCCATCCCCTCGCTCTTTAGACAACAGCTAACAGTTGTGATCCTCAAGGAAAGGCAGACATGACCTCTCTTCTGTTGGGTGGACCTGAGTATTTTCATAACTGAGGGGTGGGACCTCGGTGTAGGAGGACCCCTTCCTCTAGTACTGGCTACGCCCTTGCCTTCCCACAGCCAACAGTTTCAGTCTCTGGTGGGGGAGGGGAGACAGGCGAGAAGGTTGCCACTTGGGATCCTGTGTGTTCTTGCTGGCATTGCGTGAGCCAGCCTCCTAACCGCCAGCTACTCGGCCCATCTCAGGCTTGGCATTTTGCTGGTGAGAGGAGGTTGCCATGGGGATGGGTGAGGCCCAGAGCCCACGGGTCTGGGTGGCCTGACTTGCTTTTGAATGTTGAAGCCTGTGGACACAGAGGGCCTTATCTTCGCCTCGGTGCCTTTCTTCAAGCTTGACTGATATTTTAGGGCCTGGGAAACTGCTGATGGCGAAATTGCATCCTGGCTGTTTGGTCTTCCTGGGCAGAGTGAGCAGCGGTGCCTGCAGGTGCCCAAGTGCACTGTGTTCAAACAGAAGCATACAGCAGAGCAAGGAGCATCTGCTGAGGGAGACAGATACGAGCTGGTGTCATGTCCTGTGCCAGCCTGGGACAGTGTCTCCCTCCTTCCTCCCTGCCCATTCTGGAACCCCAGGAGAGGCCATTGCCTGGGTCTAAACACACCTCTCCAGCCTCGCCTCCCACCTCACTTCGAACAGTCCATCCAGCCCTAGGCTCTGGCAAGCATTTCCTGGGTGTAGAAAAGGTAAATTTACCCATCTGCCTCCACCACCCAAGACATAGCCTCATAAAAACCAATGTCCCAAGTTTTGCAGCTTCTGCCAGCCACCTCCTCAGATCACAGGGGACATACAGCATCTAGGGAGTACCTGCCAATCCTACTCACCCCTTGTCTTTCTCAAGGCTTATTGTTGTTGTTACTATTTTCCTTGCTACAGAGACTGAGTGGCTGTAGTAACCTACAGTTTCCACAGTGTTTTGTGTGTGTCCTTTGACCGTCAACCCATGCTGAAACAGCATTTCCGTGCATGCGTGTGTGCATGAGTGCATGTGTGTGTGTGTGTGTGTGCGTGTTGAAACAAAAAACGAATGAAACCAGTTGTGTGGTGCATGCCTGTAATCCCAACAGCATTCAGAAGCCTGAGGCAGGAGGATCACCACAAGTTTCAGGCAAGCTACAGTCAGCCTTTCTCACAGAAACAAAAGCTAAGGAAATGAAGGCCTTCAAGGTGAAGGAAAGTGTTTGATGTTGAGCTCCTGGCTGCAGTGCCAGAATTGTGTAGAGTCCATCTCCACAGAGGTGTCTGTGCAGTCACATCACCAAGTACCTTAAAAAAAAAAAAACTACGGCCAATCAAACCACAGTATAAGAGATGGCCCTACCAAGAACACCCAGTGCACCCTGTATGTTTTGATTGGGATCTATCTCAGGGGTCACATGCCACCTCCCACCTGAGGGACCCAGTGCGATTGTGGCTCAGTTGCTAGTCTCCTCCTAGTCCATCGCCCACAGACTTGAAGAGTTTCTGTCAGCTCCCCTTCCCCCTTGGGTATATACTTCCACAGGTTCTGGCTGGATCCAGTTTTGCAAGCTGGGCCAGTAACAGCTGAGCAGCCAGGTACCTCCAGTTCCATTGGGACTATTTAGGTTTTTTTTTTTGTTTGTTTGTTTGTTTTTTTTTTTTAGTCAACCTTTGGAATTGGAGGTATTTCCATTGGCTACAGGTCGTGTTTCAGGGTGAGACTGTCCAGCAAGTGAGATTTTCCATGTGACTCACGCCTGTAATCCCAGCCCTTGAAAAACACGAGAGAGGATGGAGTACTTGAGACCAGCCCCAGCTTGCATAGAGAGTTACTGTTGGAAGGGAGTAGAGACTTTCTAAGGATTAGCCCAGGTCTCACCCAGGGCCTTACACCTGGGAGGCCAGTGCCTCCCACTGAGCTACTCTGTTTCTGTTTTAAATCAGGGTTTACTACACAGCCCAGGCTGGCCTTGAGCCTAGTTTGTAACCCATGTTGGCCTCAAAGATCCTCCTGCCTCAGTCCTCCCAAGTGCTAGGATTACAGATGCCCCACTGCACTTTTGGGGGGAGGGGGTGAGAAGAGCATTGGAAGATATGGGGAGGGAAACAGGATCACACTGTGTGTCCCTGACTAGCCCGGAACTCACTCTTATTGACCAGACTGGCCTCAAACTCAAGAGATCTGCCTGCCTCTGCCTCTGCCTCCTGAGTGCTGGGCTTAAAGCCCTCAGGAGCTGCTGTGTGCAGCTTCACCTGTTCTGAAATATTAGGAAAGGGCTCCCGTGTTTCTTTGAAGCTGTTGTGAGGGTTAGGAAAGGTGGGGAGTGGGGTGACTAAGAAAAGGAATAAAGAAGTTGATCGGACCTTAAGGACTGTGTGTTCTGTGTGGTGCTGGAGCAAGAGCAGTCTAGGTGGCCAGGGTGACATTTTAGGAAGAGGGACTAGATGGACAGAGGCAGGATTGCCAGGGTTGAAAACCGATTCTAATCAAAGGAGGAGGAGGAGCCTGGGGTTCCTTGGCGTCAGATGCAGGTTGGGACAATTCATCTGTGAGGATTCGGGACTGTCCTGTAGGCAGCAAGGTTGAAGAAAGGGAATATGGGTTTCTGGTTTTCTCCTTTTTTCTTTGGGGGCGGGAGGGGGAGAGACCTGCCAGTGTGGTGCCAGCAGAGACAGAATCACAGAGACAATAAAGAAGCTAATTAACTGAGCAGCCCTGGAAGGAGACTGAAGCTTTATGGGGGAGAGACAGGCAGGCGGCAGTGGCAGCGGCTGCTGCTTTTTAGACCTACAAAGGCAGTAGCCAAGCCAGAGAGTGTAGCCTTCACTGGTTTCTAATGCACACCATGCCTTTCCATGTTTGTTTAGGGTTTATTTGAGTTTGGGGAGGTTTTGTGAAATAAGGTTTCATAATAGAAGCCAGGGTATCCTGGAACTCACTGTCTGGAGTACAGGCTTGCCCCACCACAGCTAGCTCTGCCACATTGGTGTTAACCTGTGCCACACATTCATTCATTCTGTTCCTGGGTCTCGCCCAAGATCCCACATAGCAGCAGTTGTCCTAAATCTGATCTGTGACAGCCTCTGACTTTCCTTGTTCCTCACGATCCTGTCAGTTTTAAAGATACTGGTTACCTAGCTGACCAAGCTAACACTGGGGAAGCAGAAGGCAAAGGTGGAAGAGGGTTCAAGGGTAGGCTGGACTCTTTAACAAAACTTTGTCTCAAAAAACCACTATAGAAAGTGTGGGGTTTGGGGAGGTGGCTCAGTGGGTTGAGTGCTTTCCCAAAAAGCTGGAAGACCTGAGTCTCTGTCCCCAGAACCCACGTAAAGCACTAGCGTTTGTAGGGAGATGGAGGTAGAGAAGGGAAGCCCAGAAGCCATCAGGTGCTATGCTTACATAGCAGCAAATAAGAGACCCTGTCTGAAGGTGAATGCAGGCTGCCCTCTGGCCTCATTTGTGCCATAGCACATACGGAAGTACACACACACACACAAAACACACATAACATACACACACACACAACACACATAACATACACACACACACACACATATATAACATACACATACACACAGAGACACACATAAAATTAACATTACACACGTAGACGCACACATGCGCTGGTCATTTTTGCTTTGTTGTTTTAGTAAAAAGGAACTGGAAAGAGAGAGACGTTCCAGACTGAGTTCTTTGTAGACTTTATGCATTTTAGGTTTGTCTCAGTTTCTCTTACAGTCCATCTTACACTAATTAAAAAAAAAAATCCATATGAGCCGCAAAATACAGCAAGCTCCAGTGAAACAATGAAAGTCCTTCTTTCCTTTACTGTCACATGGATGGAATCATTTGGGCCAGATGGCAAAGGAGCTTTTCGCAGCAAAAACCAGACTGTTTCCATTTGGCTTTTGTTGGAAACAAAAAAGGTAGCTAGGCCAATTGTAGGCAGGGCCTCTGGCTGGGAGAGCCGTCTCTGGACTTTCATCTCCATCCTCTGCAGCTCAAGATCCCGGCATTGATCTGGTTCCTTTCTAAGGGCCAGTCTAAGTATCAGCGTTAAACCTGCCCTGGTCGTGATGGAGCTACAGAAGCGGGCTGGGTAGTTTTGTGGCTGATGTGACTACTAGTGTCAGGTACTTGGCCAGCAAGGGAACTTCTTTTTTTTGGGGGGGGAGGGGGGATTTTCGAGACAGGGTTTCTCTGTGTAGCCCAGGCTGTCCTGGAACTCACTCTGTAGACCAGGCTGGCCTCGAACTCAGAAATCCGCCTGCTTCTGCCTCCCAAGTGCTGGGATTAAAGGCGTGTGCCACCACCGCCTGGCGCAAGGGAACTTCTTATTGTTCTTGTTCTTGTTCTTGTGATAAGTTACAAAAACAATCAAGAGACAAAGGTTTATTCTGGCTCCCATTGGAGGATGCAAAGCATCAAGGAAGGGAAGTCCTAGGGCAGGAGCTTGGGGGGGGGTCAATCTGTCTGCCTCATAGATGGAGATGCAGTCCTCCCCTGCTGTCTCCAAGGTGGACATTCCAGGAACTCCTGATCCTACCCTTACCCAAGAGCCCTTGCCCCACCCCAATCTCTGCAGATGCCAAAATCCAAAGATGCCTTAAGTACAGTATTACATTTACATGTAACCCATACATACCCTAACTCAAGCCTTCCCACCGTCAGCATAGCAGACACCAGAGGCCTAGCTGCCCATTGCACAGGAACCTGCAGAAGTAGCCCCTTGACCTTGTGGCACTCCTTTTTTTAAAGGTTAAAGTTGCCTGGTTCTTGCTATTGGTCTTAGTTTCTCCTGTGGTTGAAGTAGCTGGAGTGAGAGCCAGGAGTGGCAACGGAAGTACCCCCAACCACTACCACCAAAAGCATGCTCCCCTGGGAAGTGTTCAGAGCTTTTTAACTGATGTTGCAGAAGGAACCAGTGGGAGCTATTCAGGTTTCACAGCCCTGCCACCTCCAGCTGACCCAGCCTACTGTAGCCGTCTTTCCATTGCGCAGAACAGGGCGGCTAATGACTTACACAGCATCCCCTCCAGCCACTTAGCACCAGAGTTTTGTTTTGTTTAAGAGTAAGTAAAGTAACCGCCTGCAACCCCCAGCACTTGGAAAGCTGGAGGAGGTTCCAAGACCAGACTGGTCCACACAAGCCAGTTCCTCACAAGCCAGGCTGCAAAGTGTGGAATGTGTTTGACAACAGAACAAGAGTTGAGCCTGGTAGTGCACACTTAGTCCCATCCATGCAGGCAGGGGGGCCAACCTAGGCTACAAAGTGAGTTCTAAAATAGCTAGAGATACATAGTAAGACCTTGTCTCAAAAATAAATAAATAAATAAATAAATAATAAATAAATAGAACAAAAACAAGAAAACTAATCTGACAAAGATGGCAGCTGGCTCACACCTGATCAAGTGTTCACATACTGCCCCGTCTTCCTTCAGCCTTCCTGTTGTCTGCTTTTCTTGAGTCTTCCCTGGCAACTTTTTGATTAAAAAAGCCCAGGATTTAGTGACCTTTCCCAAGCTTCTGCAGGTATCTGCATTTGCTTCTTCACTGTTAGGCAGCGTTGTGGTGTGGAGAGCCCAGAATTGTGACACCAGGCTTTCGGTGATGCCCACAGGTGGATCAACATCTGTCCTCACTGTGGCCTAGGTGAGACCTGAGATTTTCCTATCCTGCCAAGTTTCCATTTTCTATCCCAGATTTCTTCCTCCCACTGGTACTCACAGACTAAAAAAGAAGGGGCTTCCAAAGCCCTAAACCAGGGCTTCTTATGTTTTTTTTTTTTTTTTTTTTTTTTCTAATTCTTTTCACCACAGAAAGAAATTTCATGTCCCAAGGTAGAGAGGTATATCAAATACATAAATATGCAAATCACTTCCTGTTCATAAACCAGAGTCTAGCCCAGGGCCCAGCCAAGCGTGGCCTCCCCTAGCCCTGATTCTGGTGTCGCTGTGGTCAGGAGCATTCTGTTGGAGGAGACCAGCCTGGCCCAGCATGGGAGGACTCACCCTTCTACCCCATGAAGGCAGCTCTGCACTGTTTGGACTAGGCCTAAAGAGGCTCTCCCAAGAGTCTTACTGAGGAAGAAAAACCTGACCCCCGTCTCTGGATACACAGTTCTCAGGTTCATGTTAACTCTGTAATTCCTGCATCATCAAACCTGCCATTCATAAACTCTTCCAATGTCCATCCAGGGACACTTGGTCTGAGACCTTCTTAGTGGCGCTTGGCAATGTCTTATCTAAGAGGGGGACTGTGCAGTGTGGGCAGATGACCGTCCACAGGACAGAGGGTGCTGAGTCATGTGACCTGGTGCTGAGAAAGTCAAGCTGCTTTCCTTTTCGGTGCCTCCTCCTAACGTAGCTCTGATGTAAGCCCCTTAGTCCCCGGCCAAACTGGCAAGGCACCGGCAGGCCACATCCACCATTCTGGTTTACAGATGGAAAGGCTGAAGCAGTAGGGCTCTAAACCGGGAAACACAGCCCACACTGTGGGGACTCCGTTTGTATGCAATGGGATCAAAGCAGCCTACACCTAGGGGTACAGGCGAGGTGGTTTCTATAGGCTGCCATCCTGGGTGGCCCTTTCTGGTGTCACCATGCATACTTGACACTCAGTGCACCCAATCCTATTGCCACATCAAGCGTAAGGTTGGGGAAAAAGAACGGAAAGTGGAGGGAAAGGGTATCCACACCACAGACTCTTAAACAGTTCTTAGAGCAGAGAACCAAGATCCCCAAAAAGCAAGATGGTGGCCTAAGTGCTTCTGATAGGGTGGATAGACCAGCCAAACCAGGTCTGTCTCCCACAGCCAGCCAGCCACTACACTGGAGGGCTGTGAGTCACTCCCTTAGCAAGCCCTGGTACCAGTGATGGGAGATCAGCTGGCCCTGGGCCCGTGGGGGATGGAAACGCTTGGCAGAGGCCTCGCCAACAGCATCTGCCTCTCCAGGGCCAGGGCAGGGGTGGACTGGTGAATAAAAGGCTGATGTTGGTAAGTGAGGAAGACTTCTGATATGTCACATCACGTGCTGGGCATATCACAGCTGTCCCCAACCCCCATGCGAGCATTTGCCACTGCTCAAGTTAAAAATTCAACAAAATTAATAGTATATACTTGGTCTTTCAGGAGGCCGAGGCAAGGGAATAGCTAAAGCCCAGAAGTACCTGCTTGACCAACACAGCATAGGGGATAAATATCATTTAGCACCCCTATTCAACACTCCAGATGCTCACCCACCCTTCTCATCCGATCCTCCCTCCCCCGACCTGGAGCAGCTCATCACTCACTTGAGGCTCACTGGATACGATTGTTTTGTTTTCCATTATTATACTACTACTATACTACTACTACTACTACTATACTACTCTTCTTCTTCTTCTTCTTCTTTTTTGTTTTTGTTTTTTGTTTTTTTGAGACAGGGTTTCTCTGTGTAGCCCTGGCTGTCCTGGAACTCACTATGTAGACCAGGCTGGCCTCGAACTCAGAAATCCACCTGCCTCTGCCTCCCAAGTGCTGGATTAAAGGCGTGCGCCACCACCGCCCGGCTCTGTTATTACTTCTATGACATGTATTTTATGTTTGTGCAGCGTAAACAGCATATGGAGTCCTGGGTGTGAGCTCAGTGGCTTGTGCTTTCGCTGAACTTGTAAGGCACACTTGTAGTGCTGGTAGCCCTCGTAATTCATCTTCACTGCTGTGTGTGGCAGGGAATTGTTAATCCCGTTTTCCTGGTAGTTTTACTGCCTGGGTTGACCACGCCTTTCAGATTGCTTTCTGCTGCTAGCTGCCCTTGGAGGGCAGAAAGAGAGATGATGCAGAAGTCCTTTGCAAGTCTCCTCAGCATCTGTAGAGTATGCTATCCCAGGCGGTCAGAACTAATGCGAGCCAATGCATTGTGTATCTTGCAGCTCGCTGGCATCGCGGTGCTTGCCATCGGACTATGGCTCCGATTCGACTCCCAGACCAAGAGCATCTTTGAGCAAGAGTCTAACCATTCCCGATTCTACACAGGTAAGAGGGAGGGGTTGTCACTTCAGCTCTGGAAACTCCATGCTGACCTGGAGCCTAGGGCCTGGGAGAGAGAAGCTGGCCCCATGAGCCAGCCCTGTCCTTTTCAAGTTAGGTGGTTTAGTGTGTGTGTGTAGCTTGTGTCATCTGCGCGTTTGTGTCTGACTCTTGTGGTTTCTTGTCTTGCCAGCCAAGTTTGGCATCTTGACCATTCTCTGATATGAAGTTGTCTGGCAAGGATGTCACTATCCGGAGAGTTTAAGAGCCTCACTTCACATGCTGTGTCCTCCAAACTAAATTGTAATCTTCTTAAGTCAGAAACCGTTGTCCTGCATGCATCTGCAGAGCCGGAGAGAAGGGGCTCCCTCCCAGTCTCTCTCCAGACCGCTTCCTGGATAGACCATCAAAATTAAGATTAATGGGGATGGGGGTGGAGGAGCTTGCAGGAGGCCCTGGGAGGGATGTCAAAACAGAAGCTAAGCAAGAGAGACAAGAGACAGAAAGAGAACAGGGAAGAGAGAAGGAAGAAAAAGAAAGTCTGGGCTGGAAAGCTGGCTCAGCTGTTAAGAGCATTGACTGTTCTTCCAGAGGTCATGAGTTCAAATCCCAGCACCCACATGGTGCCTCATAACTGTCTGTAACTCCGAGATCTGACACCCTCACAGACACACTGCAGGTAAAACACCAATGCACATAAAATAAAAATAAAGAAACCAAAGGAAGGGAGGAAAGAAAATAAGTCAGTTACTGGATCTAAGAGATCATCGCGTCCTTTGGGAAAAACTGCTTTTGCCTTAAGGAAGGGTTTCCATGTTCAGTAAGGTGGGCATCGCCCAAGCTTCGGCCAGCCAGTAGCTTTCTCTACACCGTAGCTTTCTTCCTGGGTCCTTCCTGGCTCCACTCAGCACCTTTCTCTTCCTCTGAGAGGAGATGCCACAAGGACCCTCTCTCTCATAAGGCTGCTGGCCTGGCCTAAGCAAGCTTAGCCTTTGGTTCTAGTCTGCCTGATTTAGAAGTAGGAAGCCCCTATTTTTAGGGTGATCCTGTCATGCCATCAGACCCAGCGTGAGTTGTCACTTCCTTTCCACCCACCAAAGTTATTTTTACAAAAGACAAGAAAGCATTCTGACAGGGTTATCATCTCACAGGCTGAGGGACCAAGGGCCATGGCTCTAGTCAGCCTTCCCTTTCCCCTCCTCCCTGGGGCCAGACTTGGCCAGGTAGATGAGGAGTCTCTAGGGGGCAAGCACAGGAGTTCTCTGTCTAGATCTCCTGTTTTCCTGTCCTTTGTTATTGTTCATTGGCAGTGGAGTGGGGAAGGCCTGGGTGTGTTGCCCTGTTGTTGGGGAAAAAAACAAGGGGTGGCTAATGGTTGGGCCTTTTGTGTTTTTAACTACAAGCCGAGTTTTTAGGGAGCATGTTTCCATAGTGCCCTGACTTGTTTGAGCAACAAAGCTTTGATTCTGAGCAGGAATGCCAGAGAGAGCAGGAGAGGGTGGGGTGTGCTTCCCTGCGGATTAGCAGTAGCGGGCAGCAAGGTGCTGAGGAGAGCCGGTCCCACTCTGTGCCCCAGCACACAGGGTCCCTAAGGACCACAGATCCACGGGCAGGAATGGGTATCCTTTCAGGCTCACCTCCTGACCAAGGGCCCGATGGTTCCTGTGTCCTCCAACAGAGTTCGGACTCCCTTGGCCTCCTTCCTGTTGACTGCTCCTGATCACCTGGTGGTGTCCCAGCATTCAGGACTCAGGCTAGTTCTGTATATTTTTAGATGTGGGAAGAAAGATTCTCACTGGTGACTGGGTGACCTGGGAGGAAACCACTCCCACGTCTGAACCCTCCCTGGTGTAGGTCACTGGCTCCATTCCTGAAACTCTACAGGAGCAGAGAATAGCTCCCACCTCACAACCTAGACAACCCACATACACTGCCCAAGCTCTTGTCCATAGAGCACAAACCCCAGCTCCTTCTGGAATTCTCTATGCTGCACGGCAAGGGGAGCTCCCCTTGTAAGAAGTGACCACCGCTCCTCTTCTCCAGGAGCAGGGTAAGGCTCTCTTGAGCCTTTTGATGTCACACAAATTGAGGCTAAGAGAGGAGCCCCTGCTCCCTGGCCCTGGTGGGCTGGTGAGCAACCATCTTGGATGGTAAGAAAACCATCCAAGGTGGCGGAGAGTGGTTACCACGAGAGTGGAGGAAGAGGAGCCCAGTTCTGGGAACCTCCTGGGGTACTCATCCTCCCAATTTTATAAAGTCAAAGTGGTCTTCAGTGGTTCTCCCTAAAGAGACAGAAGGATGATTGAAAGCAGAATCCAAGCCAGCAGTCCCTCACTGGAGGCTGGCATCTTCAACTTTGTCAGTTCTCAACCCCTTTGCACTGGGCCCTACTAGCATTGGGGAGTGGGGGAGGGTATTTGGGGGAGGGAGACCCCTGGAGACTCAACCCAGGGCCTGCAGCATGCTAGGTACCACTCTGTCATTGAGCTGTCTTCCTAGCCCTCTTTTCCCTTAAGACTTTGAGATAGGGTCTCACTAAGTTGTTCATGTTTGCCCTTAAACTTAGGTTGGCCTTAACTTAGGTTGGCCTTAAACTTGTGGTCTCTATGAGTTCATCTTTGTCATTCTGCTTCCAAGGACAAGGGGCTACTGCCAAAGGCACTAAAACATCAGGGAACTGAATGGTACCTAGGTCTGGGCCCTGCCTGGACAACCATTATATTTTGGGAAACTGAAATTGTCCCTGGGCAAAGGGTCAAGAAGGCTTTGTCCTCTGGGTCCCCTTTCCCACTGGACTGTGAGACCAGCCCTTTGTGGGTACCACAGTCCTCCCAACACATGTGCTAGGAGCACCAGTTATGCCCAGGCGGATTTCTCTAGCGTGATAGGGTGGCCAACCCTGGCATATGGCCACCCTCAGACCAGCCAAATTACAGCTGACTTTTCAGGCAACCTTTTTGTTAGGTTTCCTGAGGTGAGACCACAGGTTGCACAGTCAAGAAAGGCTGTGTGGTAAGGCCAGAAATGCAAGGCTTCAGAACAGCTGGTACCTTCCATGGAAAGGCCTTCTCTTCAGTTCAACCCTGGTACATTCTTCCTCTCAGCGGGACACAGTCCCAGGCTTACAAACATGCCACGGAACTACATTTTCCTTGGGACCTTCTGGATGTAAATGTCCTCAGCAAGGTGGCCTTCCTGCACTGGGTAAGTATGCCATGCCTGATTGTTCATTTTCCCACCTGAATCTGGCATGGCATACATACCCACACTTCTCCGGGGGTTCCCACACTCAGCATATGAAATGTCAGTGAGTCTCTTCTGAATGGGAGTAACCGGCCATGGGAGGGAGAGAAGGCAAGACTGAGCTGGGGTGGGGGAGGGCGTAGAGTGGGGACTGATTATTTGGGGATCATGAACCTAAGCAAGAGAACATGTGCCTAGATCAGGTTCTTTTTCCTTTGGAGACACAAATGGTCGAAGGGAAATGTTTATGAGATAGTTGGGCCTTCAGGGGAGGCTTCTGTGTCCTTGCTAGCCTGAGCCCAGAGCCCAGTACACAGGTGGGACAGAACACCCTGCTTCCTGTGCAAAGGGCACCCTGACATATGCTACTGCCACACCAGTCCTTCCTCCCTCCGCCCCATTTAAATAGACCTATAATGTCAGCCCAAGAGGAAAAAAAAGTACAATAAACAGCCGTAAGCAATTTAGCATGGAGATCCTGAAGAAGGCCCTCTGACGAGTAAATTTTTCCATGAGTCAGACAGAAAGCTAACATTCACTCCTTTTATAAAAGGGAACGCTTTGTCATTTACCACCGCCTGCCCTTGCTAACAAGTGCCGGTTTGGGGCTCGTGAGTTGCTTTCCCAGAAGGAAGCAAGGGACAGTGCTCTTTGAAAGTAAGCCAAGTGATGGACCGGAGCTCCAAGATGGAGTTCAGAAGTGAGCCCTGGCCTCACCTTCAGGAAACCCTGGGTTTGAACCCTAGCCCCTCAAGGCTAAAGTGGAGAACGGATACAATCCAAGGCTCGAATTGGGTCCGTGACTCACCAGGGTGGGAGACCTGCTTCCAGATGAACCACTCTGTAGCTGAGCTGCCAGGGTTGCTGTCTGGCTCCTCCTGACCAGAGAAGGCTAAACAGAGACACTCCCAAGCTGCAGCTGTCTGAACGAGGTTTAAAGCCGACAGACCTTTCATTTAAAATCTTTCTGGAGTGGATCTGTCATATGAACCAAGAGGCCCGTTAAGGGAACATTGTCTCTGTGAGAACTGCTGTCTCCTCTAATGCCCACTAGTCCCCCAGCTGCATGGCCTTGCCAGGGTGTCCCAGATCCCATACCAGGGTATAGACTCAGAGAAAATGCGTGTTCGTTTGCACTTGATTCTACTCCGTGTGCTTCTAAATCCTTTTGATCTCTTAATGCCCTCCTCCCCATTTATTCAGCTCCTGCTCTGCAGCTCAAAGGAGTGACCTCATCCTTCCCTGTCTTGCCCTGATACGACAGTCAGAAACCACGGCTGTACTACTGCCACACTCAGTGGCGTCCCCTTGGCAACTGGTGCTCCTCCCCAGGGGCTGTGCACTGCCTCCCATGTTCAGACCCCACTGCATTCGGCTGGCCAGGAAGATGACTTGAGGACAAGCTGAGTTTGTCCCCTTGCCCAGTCTGGGCCAGGCATGCACAGAAACAATACCCATATTCATGCACTGTGGGGTTTGCCAGTAACCCCACGTGACTTCACGTCACAACGGCGATAGGAGGCGGCGAGAGAGGCACAAATGCCCACTGTGTGCTCTGCTCTGTGCTGCCTATGAGCCTCAGCTGCAGGCCAGTCCCACGGTCTCCCGCCTGCCGGGTCCGGCCCCCTACCTGGGTGCTGCAGGTGGGGGACAGTGAGGTCACTGTGGCACCTGCCAAAAGTCCTTGTCACGTAGTGTGCTGTGTACCCTGAGAAGGCATATCTACCCCTCTCGTTTTCAGCCTAGTTGAAGAAGTCTCTCGGATCCCGGTGGGAATACAGGGAGAGAAGATCAAGTACATAAAAATCACATTTTTCTGCAGTGGTTACGTAGGCCTTATACTGTTGAGATTAATAACAGTTGGCGTGTGTGTGTGGTGTGTGGTGTGTATACTTACTGCACACATCACAACAGTTCCAGGAGATTGCACTGTTGCCAGCCCTCTTTTTGTAGTACTAAAGCTTCAACCCCAGTCATTTCTCTTAAATTTATGTGTGCACATGTGGGAGCCAGAAGGAATGCTGAGTGTCTCCTGTGCTCTCCAGATCACGGAGACACGGCCTCCACTGAACCTCAAGTCCTTTTCAGCTAAGCTGACCAGCCAGCCAGCTATCTCCCGGGATCTGACTGGCTCCGCTTCCCAGCGCTGGCACACACTTACAGCCTGCCCTTTTTATGTGGATGTGGGTTCTGGGTTCTTAAACTCAAGTCATCATGGGTGCATAGCAAACATTCTTAGCCATTTCTCAACCCCAATCACCCCGTATTTTATTTAAAACACAAACAACTTGCCATTTATTCTCTTCCTTTCTTTTCTTTTTTTCATTTCTTTTCTCCTTTCTAAGACAAGGTCAGTACATAGCCCTGGCCGTCTTGGGACCTACTCTGTAAAACAAACTGACCAGGAATTCACAGAGATCCCTCTGCCTCTGCCTCTCTGCACTGGGATTAAAGTTAGGTTAGCTGGGCATAGTGACTCACACAGTTAATCTCAGCACTTCGGAGATTGGCAGAGCCTCGAACTCACAGAGATCCACTTGCCTCTGCACATAGTGAGACCCTATCTTGGAGGAAAAAAAGGGAGGGAGGGATGGAGGGAAGGAAAGAGAAAGAGTGAAAGTAAAAGGTATACCACCACACCTGGCTGAGATGTACATCTTCAAACCCAACACTTGGGAGGCAGACTCAGATGGATCTCTATTGAACTTGTGGCCAGACCGTTCTACATAGTGTTTCAGGCCAGCCAGAAATTACTTGTAGAGACCCTGTCTCAATAGATATCTACCCAAGCATTCTGGGCTTTGAAGCTGAGGCTCCTGACATGTCACTGTAGCCCTCCCAAGATTGGCTAGAGCATGGTAGCAAGACGGGAGGTATTGGGCTGAAGAAGTGGTCAGAGGTGAGAGTGCGTAGTGCTCCTGCAGAGGACCTGGGTTCAATTCCCAGCACCAATGTTGGGTGGCTCACAACTGCCTAACTCCAGCTCCAGAGGCTGCAACGTCCTCTTCTAGTCTCCAGGGACAACTGCATTCATAAGCACATACAGCAACAGAGACATACACTTAACTTAAGAATAAATACTTAATACAATACTTTTGTGCTTTGTTTTTGCTTTGTTTTTTTATGGGAGGCACTGCAACTCTCTTGGTTTTCCTTGGGGACTTAGGACAGAAGAGGGCTTCACAAAGGTAGTCCCTGCTCAGCAACTATGGCTTCTCAAGAGTGTCACTGTAGAATGGACTCTGGGCACAGCTGTGGTGATCTGGAATAAACGAGCCAGGGCTATCCACTCTGGTTCCAGATCCAAGGATTTGCATTGTCTGGGTGTGGACAAGACTTAAAGAGTTGTTAGCCCTCTCCTATCTCCTCCCCCGTAACCACTCATGTTAGACTTAGGCATGATGTCACCCAGTCTCCCCTCAGCATGATGAATCCTTTCAAATCCTTAATCTAGAGTAACTTCATTCCAACCATAAGATTTCCTAGATGGGCTGATGGGATATCATGGCATTTAAGGTAGGGGTGTTGTAGTGTGTGTGTGTGTGTGTGTGTGTGGTGTGTGTGTGTGTGTGTGTGTAAACAGGTGAGGTGCCTGCAAAGGCCAATGGTAGCGTTAGGTGCCTGACAGCATGCAGAAAGGATTTCTGGGGGAATCGTATTCTCAAGCCCAAACTGTAGTTTGAGAGGTCTCAGTAAATTACCTCAAGTACATTCTCCTGCTGGGATGAAGCGTGACAGACTGAGCCAGGGGTTGTCTCCTGAGCATCAGGGTGCCTGTCGTGTCCCTTCTAGGAAAGGGCCCAAGGATAAAGTAATGTGTTGATGTGGTGGAGTAGAGTTGGGGGTGAGGGGGGAAGTGAGAGGAACCAGGAGCCAATGTGGAGCATGCTACTTGGTTAAGAAAAGGCCTCCTTCCCTGGAGTGGAGGCAATCGACAAGGAGGCTGGAGGCTCCCAGGGGAAGAGGCCTGGGCCTCCACACTAATGTTTGCAACCTTGTGTCTTTTTCCTCTCACCTCCCCTCAGGAGTGTACATTCTGATTGGAGCTGGGGCCCTCATGATGCTGGTTGGTTTCCTGGGCTGCTGTGGAGCTATACAAGAGTCCCAATGCATGCTGGGATTGGTGAGTATTCCTTCTGTGCTCCCAGTAGCTAGCCAGTCTTGCCTTAATTCCATTCCTTTCCCAAAATGTCACCAGGCCCAATGCACAGGACAGGTAGAACCGGTGGAGTAAGGAAGGCGCCTAGGCTGCCGAGCTGTCCTTACTTCAGGTCCAGCCCCATCTGTCTGGCTTCTACCATTTTTAGGCAGCTAAATGCCAGGACTTTATTCCTGCCTTTCTTAAAGGCCATGTTTGCTTCCCCCCACCCCCCTGGATCCACAGGTCCTTTTGTCCTCTCTCCTTCTTGTTTCAAAAATTGGTTCTGTCTTGCCCAAACGCCACGGAATGGATGTGCTGCCTGTTTCCCCATTCGCAGTAGCATTTGTGTGTGGGCAGTGGTGGTTTATTAATGCCTGACTCCAAACTAACACCCCCAAGTACCAGTTTAGGGGGAGCGGATCACAATTTCCCCCAGAATGCCTTGGGCTATCTGCTTTTTGGTCACCCTCTTCCTGCCTGTTCATCTGTGTCACCCGCATATTCTAAATCCCTTTGGTGTTGCTGACTGGCTTGCTGGAGTCCCTCTCACCACATCCCCTATGTCTTCTAGTTCTTCGGATTCCTCTTGGTGATATTCGCCATTGAGATAGCCGCGGCCGTCTGGGGCTATACCCACAAGGATGAGGTAGGTGTTTCCCATAAGAACTCTTGGGTCCTACAGTGATTTGAGTTTCTGAGCTGGGAAGAAGGTTGGCGAAGATTGAAGGGTCCAGTCTAGTCACTTGCTTGGTTTTCCACTGAACACACCGCTTATCCAGTATGTTTCCATGCAAAAGCAAGACATACAGTACTTGGGACTGGGAATATGGGGGTTAGCCTGCCCTGTGTAGCTAGCACCATAGTAACCATTTAGAACTATTATTCGGCTGGGCAGTGGTGGTGCACGCCTTTAATCCCAGCAGTTGGGAGGCAGAGGCAGGCGGATTTCTGAGTTCGAGGCCAGCCTGGTAAAACTATTATTCATTTTGGAAACAATTCGTGTGTGTACCCATCTGTGTGCCTGTCAATCACAGCTAAATAAATAGCCCTTCCCTGCTAATCACAGCTAAATAGCCCTTCCCTGCTACCCCTAGAAAGGTTGCTCAGAACAACATGGCTTCCTGTAATCAGCAAAGATTCCCTTTCTCTAATCTGTAACTACGTACTCCAAGTACCACACCAGATGCTATGCAAAGGTCCCCAAGTTTCTGGTTTCCAGGTCCCACACTTGAGGAACTTTGCCATCTAGTGTGGGAGAAGGATGTTTGACAAATGTCACGCTAGTCATTTATAACCAAAAATACCTTGAGATTTAGAAAGGTGAAGGTGGACCAGGGCATCTCTTCCAGTTTAAAGAAAAGAGTGTGGATCTAGACCTTGAATGAGATGGGACATCTTGCAGGTGGGAGGGGGGGAACGGGAGGAGTGGGGAACTTCTGGCGAAGGAACATGAGTTTCTCTGGTGAACTCTAAGGAGTTGTAGGCCAGACTGGAACACACGGGTGCAGCATTTAAAGGCAGGGTCCCTTACATTCTTCAGTGAGAGAAGAAGGAAAGGGATTGAAATGGGATCTCTGTTTTCAAAAAACTATCCAACTGATAAAAGAGTTGATGAAGGGATAGAGGCTGGGGATTCCCAGTACCACACCACCACCTCAAAAGCAACTTAGCCAGGCAAGATGGCAGACTCCCGTAACCTGGGCACTTTGGAGGCTGAAGTGGGAACTGTACAGAGAAAGACGATACTAGGGGCTGGTAGCCAAGTGCTTGAAGAGTATCCGTGAAGCAGTTTTTGAGATACCCATCTCTGCTCCTTATTTGCCCGTCCCTCGTAGGTGATTCAAGAAGTCCAGAAGTTTTACACGGACACCTACCAAAAGTTAAGGAACAAGGATGAGCCCCAGAGAGAAACACTCAAAGCCATCCATATGGCGGTAGGTCACCTCTGTAGTGGAAACCACTGACCCCTCTGGTACATCCCTGCAGATATCAGGTATTTCCATACCAGGCTGTCACACCTCTTTTAACTATCTTGTTTTTCTCATCCCCATCCCTGCCTTCTCTCTTCAGTTGAACTGCTGTGGCATAGCTGGTGGCGTGGAGCAGTTTATCTCGGACATCTGCCCCGAAAAAACAGATTCTGGAATCCTTCCAGGTTAAGGTAAACTTAGAAGCAACCCTCTGGCACCCTCCCCTGCTCCTTAGACAAATCGTTGCCAGGGCTTGGGTGAATTTAGCAACATCTTCCCAGGGGCCTCTTTCCTCAAGTGGCATCGAGACAAAGGCCAGATCAGAGACGGAACCGAATCCCCTAGCTCCACAGTTACAGGCACGTGGGACCATGCACACTGCCCAAGTGCCAAGCCTTAAAGACCAAGCAGATCCTGGGTATGTCTGCCCTAAGGCTTTAGAAACAGTTCCCCGTTAGTCAGTTTTCCTTAGTCCAGAAGCAGAATTATAAAAGCAACTCTCTACAACCACGTGAAGCTGGACCCAGGGGATCCTTCTTTTAGTGGCAGAATGCTTGCCTGGTGGATGAGACTCCAGGTTCTAGCCGAGAGCTGCCAAAAAGAGAAAGAAAGGGTTGGGTGCTGTAGCGAGTTGGCTCCGTGGTAAGAGCGCTCACTCTTCCAGAGGGCCCAGCATTGCATCTCAGAATCACCTGTATCTGCAGTCCCAGGGGATCGGATACCCTCTTCTGAGCTCCACAGACAGCAGGCACACATGTGGTGCACACACACACACATGCAGGCAACACTCATGCGTGTAAAAGAATTATAGAAAGAAAGAAAAGACCTCAAGCCTCACCTTTCTCTGAAGTGTTCTCAAGTTTGGGGTACCCCCATATCTCTCAGTTCCCCCCTTCTGGCCACCATCTGGGACAGCCCTTGTACCCAAATACACCCATTCCAGTTGACCCTCTGGCCATGAGGTCTCTCAGAATGATACAGGAGTCCACAAATCAGCAAAGAAGAGGTACACACCCAAAGTGAGAATTGTTTCTGACCGCGTGTCTTGCTTGCCTCCCTAAGCCCTGCCCACAAGCCATCGATGAGGTCTTCAACAGCAAGTTCCACATCATTGGAGCAGTGGGCATTGGCATCGCCATGGTGATGGTAAGTGGCAGGTGGTCCAGGGAAGAAGACTGTTGTCAAGCTGTGCCCAGGGGCTGTTCGAAGTGCTGTAGGGTCAAAAGCAACCCTGGCTGTCCTGGCCAGGTGGATGCCATCAGTATTTCCTTCTTACTACTAGGAAGTAGGAGCCATCAGACTGTGACTCAGAGGCAGGGCACTTGGCTGGAATGGGCAAAGCCCTGGGTTTCAATCCCAGCCCTGCAAAGAAAAGAGGATGGGGAGAGTCCTAACCTGCATGCTGTGTTGGAAACACTGAAGTTAAGATTTAAAGCTGAATTTTTGGGGTCTCACCCTGAATGTTCTCTAAGGATATAGCTCAGCAGCTGACTGTCAGAATCCCGAGTCCTGCCATCCTTCCTGTTATCTGGCCTTCAACTCTTCTACATCAGTGCCCTTCCTGGACCTCGTTGCTTTGGTCATTTGTCTTGGACTGGGTGATGCTCCTTCCCTTCCAGTCAGGCAAACCACGCCCCTTCCTGTCTTTGCAGATTTTCGGCATGATTTTCAGCATGATCCTGTGCTGCGCCATCCGCAGAAGCCGAGAAATGGTCTAGAGTCTGCCCCAGCCCCGAGCAGGAACAATGGCCCTGAAGACGGCCCGGGCCCTTTGGTTTTTTGCCACTAATATTAGTATTCATTATGCATTTCTAAACAACAGTTATTCTGTGTTTGTCTTTTTAATGCTTTATTCATTGACATTTGTAGTTGAGGGATCCGGGGGGGTTCAGTTTGTTTTGATTTTTTTTTTTTGGTTGTTTATTTTTGCTTGTTATGTTAAGCAAAAATCCTGCAATGAAAGGTACTATATTAGCCAGACTCTAGACATAAGATATTGTACATAAGAAGAATTTTTTTGCCTTTAAATAGATAAAAGTATCTATCAGATAAAAATCAGGTTGTAAGTTATATTGAAGACAATTTGATACATAATAAAAGATTATAACAATGTCCAGGACTGATTGCTTTCTTTAAGTTAGTTTTTTAGAACTGCTTGGGTTGCCAGACAGTGGTGGCACACGCCTTTAATCCCAGCACTTGGGAGGCAGAGGCAGGCAGATTTCTGAATTCGAGGCCAGCTGGTCCACAGAGTGAATTCCAGGACAGCCAGGACTACACAAAGAAACCCTGTGTCGAAAAACCGGAAAAAATAAATAAATAAATAAAAAATAAAAAAACTACTTGGATTGAAGCTTGGATTGACTTGATTTAATTTTTCAGCTTTTTTTTTTTTTTTTAAATCTGTTATCCAGGCTAGCTAGGCATTTTTCTCTGTAGATCAGGCTGCCCTCAAGTTCCCAGGCAGCCCTCAGATCTCCCAAGTGCTGACGTCACCCTTGCGTACCAGCCCACCCACCTCTTCCAGCTGTTTTGTATTCTTAGGGCAGTAAATGAGAAGTTGATTGGAAGGTAAGTCTCCTCACCTACCAGCAAGGGAACTGAGGCGTGATCGATGGGGAGATTTTGGCCCAAGGTGACAGTTTGAGTCCACACTAGGATGAGCCCCCAGCTCAGCAGTGTGTGGTGCCTTGGGGTCACCCAAGTCTTTGCTGTGCTCCTTGTTGTGCCTCTAGCACCAAGACCTTGGTAACTGGGCATAGCCAGTGCTCAGTATGCTTGTCCATGAAGAGTTGTTGGGTGAACAGCTAAGTATACACATCCATTGGGATTTAATCAAAGAGATGGAACCACCCTAAGATCCATGCATGCGGGGCTTCATCGCAGGAATCTGTCCCTCTACACAGACCCTGGAACTAGTCGAGCTGACCACTGGGTAGGGGAGAACAAGAACCAGCTGGCATTGGCAGGCGACCCTGTGGCTGTTCTTATCTCTGACATGGGCAGAGTCTTACCTGGGCTGGACCCTCCGCGGCTGAGCCGAGCTGAGGCGTGGGAAACAGCTTCATTCCTTACCCTTGGTTCAGGTTAACGTTACAAAAGCAGTGTGGTGGATAAGGGATGGCTCAGTGACTAAGAGCACTGGCCACTCTTCAAGAGGACCCATCTTCAAGTCCTAGCCTCCACATAGGTCCTCACTACCATCTTTCCAGAGGATACGATGGCCCTCTTCTGGGCACAAGGCATGCATGTGGTGCACAAACGTACTGTCAAACAAAAGAGTCATACACTTTAAGAAAAATTATTAAAATATGTAGTACAGGGGTACATACCTGTAGGACTCAGGAGGCTGAGGCACAGTTGTCAGGTCCAGGCCGGCACTGGCCACAGAGCAAGGTCAAGGTCCTGAATCAAAACAAGAGAGACTCAAAATGCTCCTGAATGCTATGACGTGTTCATAGCAAAGGATGACCAAAGTAGAATATTATCGGGCCTTAAGAAGGGCAGAGAGTGGTGACATACACCTTTGATCCCAGTGCTGGGGAGGCAGAGACTGGTGGTTCTCTGTGAGTTTGAGGCAGATGAGCCTTCATGTCACTGTGGCAAGTGAAATAAGCCAGACACAAGAGGGCCAGTATCCGTAATTGCACGGAGTGCCTGGAATAGGTAAAGTCGGAGACAGGAAGTAGAGCTGAGGGACTCAGCTAGGGAGACGGAAACAGAGAATTAGCAGAGTTGTTTGTTTGAATTAACTTCTTTATTGCATATGTCTGTTTAGCTCAGGAGGGAGGTTCACACCACAGTTCATATGTGGACATCAAAGGGCAGCTTGTTAAAGTTAGTTCTCTTCCACCATGCGGGTTCCAGGGGTTGAATTCTCATCCTCAGGGCCATAGCAAGCACCTTTACCCACTGAGCCATCCATCTTGCTGGCCCAGGAGCTACTACTGTTTAATGAGTCCAGAGTTTCCGTTTGGGATAAATGAAGTTTTGGGAATACAGAGGGACTTGTGTGTTGGGCAATTGTGGCACGCCTTAATCCAGCTTGGAAGCAGAGCAGTGATTTCTGAGTTGAGGCCAGCCTGGTCTACAGAGTGAGTTCCAGGACAGCCAGGGCTACAAAGAAAAATCCCTGTCTCAAAAAAATAAAATAAATAAATAAATATAATAAATAAAATGGTCCAAATGGTGTGTTTGTTTATTGCATATATTATGCTAGACAAGCAAAAAAGGATGAGCCAAATTAGCTTTCTCGGTACCACTGTTCCCCTGGGAAACAGGATCCCTTCTCCATTCAAGTGTTTGAAGACAGCTACTATGGTTCTGATTGTGAGAGTTAAGTCAGCCTTAGTTTTATGTAAGTTACAGAGCAGGGCTGAGGAGTAGGGAGCAGGGTGGGGGAGCGGGGGACCAGATGACAGGATGTCCTTGTAATGACTTCTCAAGGAATTTTTCTTCCTCTCAATCTATCCAGGCCTAAGTGACCCAGGGGTGTTCCCTCCACCCACCCTGAGCCTTCATGCTGGCTTGGTGAGCCCTGAGCAGTTAATGCAATTGTCCCCACTCCAGTCTTGGCCATCAGACCCCTGGAGAGCTAATTCAATTTCTGTCCTTTTTAAATTGGATTTTCCCAAACCATCTGCTTCCCTTGTGGAAATGCAGGCAGGGTGAGACCTGACATGCAACCTCCACTCTGCAAACCCCTAAGCCAGACCTGCCTCTAACCAGGCAAGAGCTTAAGGACTCCTCCCGTTCCAGAAGCCGGGTGTGCTGTTCTAACCACCCCTACCTGGACAGTCACCAGCACCCACGGGTCTTGGCCTGACTTGAGTTGGAGTTGGGGAGACCCATGGACTCTTCCATCATTGACACACGGGGAAACAGGCCCATGGCACTCTGACGAGCCTGGAAAAGCATGCTCTGGGAGTTGATCGTTGATCACTACATTATTTCTTGACACCTCACCTGCCAGGAGACTTCAGGACAGTCATTAGAATAAGCATTTGCGGACTGGAGAGATGGCTTAGCGGTTAAGAGGTCCTAAGTTCAAATCCCAGCAACCATATAGTGGTTCACAACTATCTGTAATGAAATCTGATGCCCTCTTATGGGTGTCTGAAGACAGCTACAGTGTACTTATATATAATAAATAAATAAACCTTTGGGCCGGAGCTAGCGGGGCCAGAGTGAGAGGGGGGAAGAAAGGGGGGGGGGAATAAGCACTTACAGGGCTGAGATGTGACTCGGAGGTAGAGTGATCAATGTGAATGAAGCCATGGATTTTGTCCCTGATATGGAAGAAAAGAATCAAAAGCATGTCTGTGTACACCATAGCCGTGTGTGTGAACTGTTTCTGACTGGGTGGCAACATGGCAGCCTCAGCACATCAAGGCCCAGAGAATACGATATTCTGGGCTCATATCATGACCAGGTTACACCACCCTTGAGATATCCTGGGAGTGTAGGAGGCACTAGTTACCTGATTTCCCATAAGGGTGAAACTTAGCACGAAGCAGAAGTCCTGTGGGATACCAGAGCTTGTCCTGCTTGGTTGGTTTGTTTTGTTTGGCGGGGGGGGGGGGGGGGGGGGAGTGCTTTTAGTTTTATTAAAAACAGGACTTCTCTGTGTAGCATTGGCTGTCTTGGAGCTTGCTCTGTAGACCAGGCTGGCCTCAAAATCAAAGATCTGCCTGCGTCTGCTGAGGTGGGACTAAAGGTATGTGCCACCACTGCCCAGTTCATCTGTTTTGTTTTGAGGTATGGCTTTGATTAAGGTTACTGTCACATCTGCAGAGGCAGAAATATCAAGGGGTTTAGGCTCGAGCTACAGAGTTTGAAGTAAGCCTGAGTTACAGCCCAGTTTCAAAAATAAACACACTGGATACGGTGGTGCATGCCTTTAATCCCACCATTTGGGAGGCGAAGGTAGGTGGACGATCTCTTGAGTTTGAGGGCCAACTTGGTCTACAGAGTGAGTTCCAGGACAACCAAGGCTACCCTGTCTGGAGAGAGAGAGAGAGAAAGAGAAAGAGAGACAGAGAGAGAGACAGAGAGAGAGAGAGAGAGAGAGAGAGAGAGAGAGAGAGAGAGAGAGAGAGAGAGAGTAAACTGAAGCCATTTCAAAGGAAGGAGAAAGAAAGCACCCAGCCGCACCCGTGGTAACCATGTAGACCAGCTCTTCTAAGCACGTATCTAAGAGAATGAGGAGAAAGAAGATGAAATACACATGGTATTCAGAATCTAGGAATCCCCTGGCTGGGAAACAGGCATAATCTCCCTGGCATCAAAAGAGACAGGAGGGGCCGGACAGCTGGCTTGGGTTAAGAGCACCTGCTGCTCTTGCAGAAGACCCTCATTCAGTTCCCCGACTCCCAACCACCGGTAACTGTAACTCCAGCTCCCTCACACGGGGCATACGCACGGACACATGGATAAAAATCAATCTCTTTTTAAATGTTTTTAAGGCAAGAAAAATTCTAGCTCTTCCCCACAAAGGCCCAGTCCCAGCTAGACCGGGGAAAACCCAACCCGAGGTCAGCGACCACACACTCCTGCAGGCTTCCCTCCCGTTTCCTTCTGGGCCAGCCTGGAATCCCCACCAAAAGCAGCACCCCACATCCCCCTGGCAAAGACCAGGTATCAAAAGGTGTAGTAGTAGATTAGACCTTGAGTGATTCGGGCCACCTGCTGGGTTTAAGGCAAAGGTAAAAGCTGAGTCCCCGGTCACCTCTCCTGGGAGCCCTGGCTGATGAGAGCAAAGATTAATCATTTTCTCCTTAAGCAGTTCAGCCGTCGTACGTAGTATAATTTATATCTCCTTTCAATTGTAGTTGATTGGGAATTGTTAAATGACCAGTGGAGAATCATGGTCTAGTCAGGGAAAACACAATGTAAAATAGGTCATTCATCAGAGAAAATTTAATCTAGGAAATTGGCTCGGTCCTGGCAGACCGGGGGATCTCGAAGAGAACAAGGCAGTAATGTGTACAGAACATTGGGTGGGGCCACTGCAGAGCAGGGCTGCCTGGAGGAAGGACACGGTCCACAGCTGTGGGTTCCTTTGGTGAGGGCAAGGAGAGGCTAAGTCTCAGACTGTTGGATTCCACGTGTGATATTACCCATCATACCACAGGCTCCTCTGAATCCTGGATGGTGATCTCTAGAACCTTCCCTGATGGCTCACATAAGGAACAAACATGGGGAAATGTTCCATAGAATCAACCATGGGGAACTGCAAGTCGAACCTATGATATAAAGCGCCATCTCATTCCCATTAGAATGACAAGGCTGACGGGACTCCTTATACACTGCTAGTTAGAATGTAAGCTCGTCCAGCCCCTGTAGACATCAGTATCCTTCCTCGAAACAACTAATAGAACTACCATGTGATCCAGCCATAACTCCTGGATATATATCTGAAGGGATGTGTTCTACCTACTACAGAGATGCTTGCACCTTTGTGGTTATCGCAGCACTCTTCAAAACCGTCAGCAAACAGAGTCAGCCCAGGTGTCCATCAACTGGGAGATAAACTGTGATACGCATGCTCATCGGAGTATTAGTTGGCCATAAAGAAGAAAGAGACCTGCCATCTGTCACACAATGGAACTGGAGGATACGATGTTAAGTGCAATAAGGCAGATCCAGAAAACCAAGCCTCACGTGTTCTGTATCATGTGTGGACACTAAAGGTTATCCTGAAGACAGAACTGTGGTCACGAGGGTCAGGGAAAAGTTGGAAATGGCGTATTGAGAGGAGCCTGATTTGATCAGTGCACACTTCATCCACCTATAGGTACCTCATTAATATGTCCAGTTAACACATGTATAAATGTATGTTAATTAAAAAAAAAAAAAACAATAAATCCAGGTAGGTGAGCAAAACGAGCAAGCCAGAAAAGGACTGCTGTTCCCAACTCACTTCCCCCAAGGCAGTCCCTGCCCTGCACAGGGACAGCAACCTTGCTTTACCTGTAATTAGAGGCTTCGATGACAACTGTGACAAAGGTAATTTGGAGCAAGGAAATTCTCTATATTGTGTAACCCAAAATCGCCACTGCACTTCACCGGGAAGTGACTGGAGAAATCAGAGACCATCACATGTGGATCTTAGCAATCATGAGCCCAGCTGATTTTGCCTACGGTGTGCACGTGAGACATGCCTACACAGACCCACAATAATGAAGCTTCAATGGGGAAGCACTGGTTCTTTGGTTCATTATTGGGTATGGGGGGGGGCACGTTTGGTTTCTAAGATTATTTTTAAGTGCGTGTGTGGTGTGTGTGTGTGTGTGGTGTGTGTGTGTGTGTGTCGCATGTGGGTATATATACCAGAGTACAGATGCTCAAAGACAGTAGATTCCCTGGAGCTGGCGCCATCTTTCCAAACCTTTATATTTTGTTTTTCTGGCTCTTGCTGTGCAGCCCTGGCTGGTCTGGAACACCATATGTTAAGACCAACCTGGCAAAGATCCTCCTGCCTCTAGTGACCCCTCCTGCAATGCCTGATTGGCTGTAATATAAATTGATTGCTCAGCATGTATGAGACCGTTGATTCAGTCCCCAGAACTGAAAAGGAAAAAGTTAGACCCTCACTTCTCTGAAAGAGTATCAAGTCCTCAGGAGCTAAAAACAGGGTTGTCTGAAAGTCACTGAGAGCTCATTGTGAGTTACACTGACAAAGCACAGTCAGGGCCTGGAATTCCCCTGCTCTGGGCAGAGCTCTCTCTGGCTCAGTTCGCAGTAGCAGAGATCTGCAATTCTGAGCCATTCCCCTGTAGCCGTCCTGGGCTAACATAACCAAACCCAGAGGCTGAAAGCAGTCTAAGGTATCTTTGATATTTCCTGCAATGAGCCAACATTGTCTTGCTGATTTGGGTTCGTGAATCATCCGCCCTCTAATCTCTACCCA
Organism: Mastomys natalensis; assembly: GCA_021653895.1. Taxonomy (NCBI): domain Eukaryota; kingdom Metazoa; phylum Chordata; class Mammalia; order Rodentia; family Muridae; genus Mastomys; species Mastomys natalensis. Next base: position 53,340 of record JAJTUV010001197.1, read on the forward strand.
CTAACGGATAATCCTTATCTACCCAGGGTGTGGGAGACAGGAGATTCCTCCTGAGCCCCAGATGCTGATGAGCAAGAGCCTGGCTCACACCACAGCTCAGCTCTGAGGAGTCCAGGGCAGAGGTAAGTCAACCTAAGTTCCAGGTCCTCTCGCTTTCTCACTCTTTTTTTCACTGCATTTATGTACCTCCGCCCCTTGTGTGCAGACCCAATACAATAGATTCTCCTCTAGATCAACACCTAGCCTTAACACCCACTGTGCCCAACACCCACTCAAAGCCCCCTCCCCTGGGCTGGAGATATGTCCTGGTCAGCAAACTGCCTGCTGCAAAGCATGAGGACATGACTTCAACTCTTTAGCACACCCATAAAAAGCCAGACCCAGCCTCACACATCTGTACCCGTACTGTCAGTGCTGAGAGTGGGAAGACAGGAGGCTCTTTAGAGCTGGCCAGCCTAGCCAACCGGTGAGCTCCAGATTCAGTAAGAGAGCTTGTCTCAGAAGACAAGATGGAGAAAGATTAAGGAAGGCAACAGAAGTCAGCCTCCAGCCTCCCACATACTTCCCCCCCAAAACACACACACACACACACACACACACACACACACACACACACACACACACATCCTTCCCCTCATTGCTTTAAAGACCATCTTAGACCCTCATAACCCACTACAGAGCTGACAACAGAATCACCTCCCCTCAACTGATGGTTCCAGGTCCCTACCTTCTCTTGGGTGGCATCCATCGTATAGGAGGAGGTGGCTTCTTGTGTGAAGGAGCATGTAACTGTCTCTGGCCAGTGGACTAAAAGTGGAAATGATGAGTGACTGGCAGCACAGAGGTCTGAGGAAGCCTCATGCCTTCCCTACAGGCTCAGCAGAGAGAGCTCGTGGCTGCAGAAGATGGGCCAGTGTATCCTGGGCCTGGAATGATGATACAAATCACCATGCTGGCAATGCTGTATAGACAATGTTGTGGCACGGAATATTTTACCTCATATTGGTCATGCACTAAGCTTTCTGCATCTCTGTTCCACCACCCAACCTGTGCCTCTGGCTCCAGCCCCTTTGCTTTGTTCACCTTGCCCTCCAGTACCTACTAGCTGAGAAGCTCAAAGTCAGAGACATGCATACCTTTGTGTGTGTGTGTGTGTGTGTGTGTGTGTGTGTGTGTGTGTGTGTGTACATGTGTGCATGTGGGTTTACAGGTATATGTACATGTATCCTCACATATGTAGCAGTCATGAATCAACCCTGGGTATTTTTTCTTCAGAAGCCGTCTCTCTGAGTGGAGCAGACTGGCAGGCAAGACCCAGGGACCCGTTTGTCCCTGCTTTGCCAGCTCTGGAATTGCAAACACACAGCACCAAGCCTGGCTTTTGCACTTGGGTCAAATTCAGGCCCTCACAGGAGGTCAAGTCAAAGATTCTTTTTTTTTTTTTTTGGTTTTTTCGAGACAGGGTTTCTCTGTGTAGCCCGGGCTGTCCTGGAACTCACTCTGTAGACCAGGCTGGCCTCGAACTCAGAAATCCGCCTGCCTCGCCTCCCAAGTGCTGGGATTAAAGGCGTGCGCCACCACCGCCCGGCTCAAGTCAAAGATTCTTATGTAATGAGGGAATTGTATCACAGACAGGACATTCCTAGTCAGGGTGTTCTATGGCTGAGTGTTAGTAGATTGGGTTTTCGTCCTTGAATTTGTTCCATTGGAGTCACATGGTAGTTGCAGCAACTCAGGGTTTCATCTGTCTCACAATGTCAGTATTTAAAGACTGGGAGAGTAAAATATCCCTATGCTGTTAGATCGTTCCCTCCCCTCCTCTCTCTCTCTCTCTCTCTCTCTCTCTCTCTCTCTCTCTCTCCTCTCTTTCTGTGTGTGTGTGTGTGTGTGTGTGTGTGTGAGTTTTTGATTTGTAGGTTTGGTTTTGGTGTCATTGAGACATGATCTTACTCTGCAGCGCAAGTTGACTTCAACTTCACAGTTCTATTGTCTTGACCTCCCCAAGTACAGAGATTACATGTATAGCTCACCATTTGTGGCTCTTTAAAAATATGTAAGTTATTCCCAGAATTCCCTCAGAAGCCATCACACCTCCTTGGTCAGAGCTGACCACAAGACTGTTCTTAGGACCAAACTTAGTAGAGTAGAATTAAAGTAACTGGATTGAGAGACTAAACGGGCCTAGGCCTAGGGAAGATCTGGCTGCAGCTGAGTCCTGTGGCCTGTGGACACCTGGAGCCAGATATCACACAGAACTGGGCGGGACCTTGCCTTGTAGGCCAGATGCACCAGCCGTCTACTTCCCTCCAACATCCTCAACCTGGAAAAGGTTGAGCAAAGCAAGATGTCCTTTTTCGAAGGCATCAAGAATTTGTACCCTTTGGGATGATGCCTCAGAGGCTGAAGTGCCTGCCATACCAACATCAGGACTGGAGTTTAGATTCCCAGAACCCGTGTAAAAGCTGGCAGGCATGGCAACCCACATCTAATCCCAGCATTTAGGAAGTAGAGAGTCAGTCTGTGTGGCAAGGTGCGGGGGATGTGGAAGTTAACCTTGTGAAGGAAAAAGTGGGGTGAAGAGAGAGGTGCCACAGGCTCCTGGGACTCCTTCAAAAGTCCTGATCTTCCATACACAGCATTCGACCTAAGATGGTGCCTGAAACACCAGTGAGACAGCAAAAGGAAACTGAGGCCAGGGCGGTGGCTGCTTCCTCAGTCTTCATGGAAGTCCTACCAGGTGATGATGTTCCACCGCTTTCTGAGTTACCTCATCACGCAGGGCTTTCATTGGGGCACAGTGACTATGATGTGGCAAGATACAATTGGCCAAGTATTTAGGGGCTTGGGATTGGCTAAAACACTGTATATAAGCTTACAGGCTGAGCAATAAACTCATATCTACACCTGGATGCTGTCTCTGGAGTCAGATTTCCCTGGGATTCATCACATGATTCTATCACCCCTCACCATCCTCCCATCCTCAGTCCTGTTCCTACAACAAGCTGGCTAGCAGACACCACAAACCCCAGCTTCAATAACAGACTATACCTCAGTAAATAAACAGGAGAGCAACTGAGGTAGACACCTGACATCCACCTCTGGCTTACACACATGCACCCCCACACACATGTGCCCACAAAACACACATGCACCCACACACATGAACTCACAAAACACACATGCACCCACACACATGAACTCACAAAATATACATGCACCCACACACATGAACTCAAAATATACATGCACCCACACACATGAACTCACAAAACACACATGCACCCACACACATGAACTCACAAAACACACATACACCCACACACATGAACTCACAAAACACACATGCACCCACACACATGAACTCACAAAATACACATGCATCCACACATGGACCCACAAAGCACACACACACCTACACACACATGCCCACAACATGTGAACATGAATGCCCGCACACATACCACATATATGCAAAAAATAATGAGAGCTGGGCGGTGGTGGCACACACCTTTAATCCCAGCACTTGGGAGGCAGAGGCAGGCGGATTTCTGAGTTTGAGGCCAGCCTGGTCTACAGAGTGAGTTTCAGGACAGCCAGGGCTACACAGAGAAACCCTGTCTCGAAAAATCAAAATAATAATAATATATAATAATAATAATAATGAGAAAGGAATTATACAATCATGTTGAAGAGACAGATATTTTACCAATGTGAAATTTGGCAATGGCCCTAGGGTCATTTCCACCACTAAGAAAAAAGAGAACTAAGAACTTCAAGACATGATGGGGAGCTCCTGAGTGCTCCCTGTCAGCCTCTTAACTTGTCTGTGCCTTGTGACATGGTTTTATCATTTGTCTAATCTTGAAGATCTGGAGCCTTTGGTTGTAATCGCCTGAGCCCGGCAGCCTGTTTGCCTTTCCTCTGTATACAGCTCTGGGTACAAGGTTGACAAGCAGTGACAACAGTGGCCATTTACATGTATTTACACTCCAGCTGGGAAGAAAACCACACACCTTGCAGTGTGACAGTGCAATGGATTGGTCAGCAGACTGAGAGGACAGTCCTCTAGTCAGGGAATTGTGAGTGCAGAGATAGACTGAAGTTCAAATCCTGCCTGGGCCATTCACAAAGTGGCCTTGGGTAAGTCACTTACTTAACCTCTGAACTCTTACCTCTATAGAATAGGGAAAAGTTCTATGTTGCAGGTAGTATTTGAATAGAACCCAGAGAAGGGTTGAGCACAAAGTGGCCAACCTGGTTTTATTATTGTTTTCCTTGGATGCCCCTGGAGGAAAGTGGTACAAAGGGAAATTCAAGGACTAGGGATGTAGCCCAGTCTATAGCATGCATGCACAAAGCCCTGGTTCGGTACTGGTACTTCATTTAAAAGCTAGGCATGGCAGGTGTCTTAGTCACTGTTGTATAACTGCGAAGAGACACTGTGACCACAGTGACCAAGGCAACTCTTGTACAAGAAAGCATTTAATTAGAGCTTGCTTACAGTTTCAGAGGTTTAGTCCCTTTTCATCATGGCGGGGAACTTGGCAGCACACACAGTGTTGGAGCAGTAGCTCAGAGCTACATCCTGGTCCACAGGCAGAGTCTCTGGAGTTGGTATGGGTTTTTGAGACCTCACTTCTCCCAGTGGCACACTTCTTCCAACAAGGCCACACTTCTTAATCCTTCTAATCCTTTCAAACAGTGCCACTCCCTAGTGACTAAGCATTCAATTGTATGAGTCTACGGATCCATTCTTTCTCAAACCACTATAGCAGGAGTGGAGAGATGGATGGCCAAGTGGTTTAAAGCAAATCTGCTCTTGTAGAGGACCTGAGTTCTGACTCAGCATCCACATGAAGAAGCGCACAGTCATCTGAAGCTCTGGCTCCAGGGTATCCAGATGTTTCCTCTGGCTTCTGAGGACTCTTGTGTGCTACACCTTCACACATACACATAATTTAAAATGTTAAATCTTTTTTTTAAATGGCATGATAGCACTTGCCTAGAATCCTAGAATTTGGAAGGTTAGAAGCGATAGGATCTAAAGTTCATCTTTGTCTACATAGTAAGTTCTAGACCAGCCTGGGCTTCATAGGACCTTGTCTCAAAAGGGGGAGAAGAGGAAGGAGGAGGAGAAGGGAGGAGGGGAGGGAAGGGCAGAGGAGGGGAGGAGGAATCTCAGCGTGAGCTGGGCTCAGCAGGTTGAAGATGAATTATATAACATAGCCATGACTACAAAAGCAGATTATAACAGGTTGTGATCTGATCTGAGAGCCAGTAGCAAGCTCAGGTACAAGAGGAAACAGAACAATTAAAAGTCAGCCTCAGAACAAGTACCAAGGGCCACCTTGAAGAATAATCTCCCAGCTCCTGTGACATTTGTTATGGATTATTTTTGTCTTCTTTTGTTTCTCTCTGTGTGTTTATGTTTGTGCTTATGTCATGGTCTTTTGATGTGTGCTCATGAGTGTGGACTCCAGAGGCCAATAGTGGATGTCTTCCTAAGTTATTTTTTCTTATTTAGTCCCTCCCTAAATCTGGAGCTCACCAGAAGTGGCCTGGACTGACTGGCCATGAGCTTCGTGACCACTGTTTTTAATTCCCCAGTTCTGGGATTAGACACGTGTTACCACACCTAGCTTTCCACGTGATGCTGGGGACCTGAATTCATGCTGACACAACAAGCATTTTATTGAACTGAGCCACCTCCCTGTCCCTTGTATTTTATATTTTTTTGAAAGATGGTAGATTTTTGGTGATCTTCCCACTTCTGCCTCCAGAGTACCAAGACTCCAGATGTGTTCCATCATGCCCACTCTTAGAATTTTTGATCCTGAAAAAAATATTTTTCTCTCCAGCACTATACCTTATCTCGTCTTGGTGAGTTCACAGTTCACAATAAAATCCTTCCAGTGGGTTCTGGGGGATGTAGCCTACAGTGGAGCATGGGCTTAGCACATTCAAAGCCCTGGAAAAACCACCAGACCTGACCCTTCTCCCCAAAAAAAATGTCTTTCCAGTGATCTGAACTTTCCATCCATGACCTCCCACCTGCTCTCTTAGCCAGTGGCATGCAAACATCTTTGACCCAAGAATACATGCAACTCAGAACACACAAGTACACCACCTATGAACACCCTATCTACATACACATAAATGACCTGAAACAGCTAAGATAATATTGACCCTTGCTTCGGGTATCACACTCCATTTTCCATCTACAGATGTTGACTGAATGCGTCACTAATGGTCTTTGCCTCTCAATTTGCAAACCCTTGTCCTGACCTTTCATTATTTCACTCTGGAGTTAGAGATCAAGAAGTTGAAGGGAACGGCAAGTGGGGGAAATAATGGCCAGAAAGGAGAAGGACAGATCATCAGTCTCTAATCTTTTGTCATGTAAACTAGCCCTCACCTGTCCATTCTACCAAAGTTCTGTCCACCAGCCGCTGACCTATCTGCGCCACTGCCTCCTACAGAAGAACACCAAACTAAAAAAAAAAAGGGTGGCTGAAGTGTAGCTAAGAGTGTGTCAGTTTAAGCACGCACAAACCTTAGTGCTACACCCCTTTGTACGAAAAGTCCAGAAAGAGGAAAGGGGATGTAGAAGAGTCAAGTCCCATTCCAGAAAGCATTCTCTCCCCCCCCCAAAGACCATCAAGAGCTGATTCCGATGCAGTGTACAATAGGGTCTTTATTCAAGCTCAAGCTTGGCTCACGCCTTGAGTGACACAAAAGGATACCTACTTGCTAAAGAGGAAGACAGACCATGAGCACTCCAACCCCAAGAGACAGCAAGAGGATCCGATTGCAAACACTGGACTTATAAGCAAGCTTCTGCTTGAAAACAAGCTAACAAAAAAAAAAAAAAGAAAACCAGCTAAAATACAAAGGCATTGGCCGATGCAGAGCCATAGTGCCACCTTGGGGCTCAAGCCCCCAATCCCTAGAAAGAGAGAACTGACTCCACAGTGTGTTCTCTCACCTCTGACCCCCACATACATGCCACTGAGCGTTCACCCCTGTTGCAGGATATTTGATCACACTGTAAACCCGAGATTGTGCTGTTTACTGGGAAAACCTGCTTCTAGTCTTAGTGTGACTCAGCCTTAGCACACATCTTTAATTCGTCTACCTGGAATACAGGCACATCCTTAGCACACACCTTAATCCCTCTATCTGGAATACAGGCACACCATAAGTACACGCCTTTAATCCAAACAGTGAAGGTAAAGTTAGTTTGTAGAAGGAAGCACCATGTTTGAAAGTGATGTCTAATTGAGTGGCAGACAAAGTGATGAATCAAAAAAAGATCTGACAGAATAGGATATGCCCAGCTCTCACAGGAAGAGAGAGAAAAGGGAAGCTACTTGAGGGGCAGTGCAGAGAGAAAGAGGAAGCAGTTTTACGGGGACAGTTTTACAGAGACAGTTAAAGAAAGAACAAGCTAGACACAGGTGAAGACAGAACAGCCAAAGAATGAGAAGGGGCCAGAAGATTAGAACAGATTTCCAGAGGTAGTTTGAGGCCAAGCAAAGCAAAAATTAAAAGACCGAGAGAGAAGCCAGATTGAATTAGTCAGTGGAGAGGAGTTTGAACCAGAGCAGCTGAGTTGAGCCAGCCAGCCAGAGATCAGAACTAGAAAGGGTGAGCTTATTCAGCGTAAGTCTCAGAGGCCGAAAACATTCTAGGCCTACATTAGATTTTATGGAGTCTAGAAGCTTCTAGGACTAGGCCTAGGTTAGCAGAAGGAAGCAGTAAGCTTCCAAGATGACAATTACTTCAGGTGAATAAAAGTCACTTAACACACCCCCACTCCGAAATTGACACACACACAACACACCATATGCACACAGTAATAATTAAAAACAAAGGAATGAACCAGAGGTAGTGGTCATGCCTTAATCCCAGGACTCTCAAGGCCGAGGTAGGTGGATCTCTGTGAGTTTCAGGTCCACCCTGGTTTACAGAGTGACCTGGTCTACACAGAAATCCTGTCTCAAAAAACAAAACAAAAAATATAAATAAATAAAGGCAACCATAGGAAGACCAACAGTGTCAACTAATCTGGACCCCAGAGAGCTCCAGAGACTGAGCCACCAACCAGAGAGCATACATGGGCTAGTCCATGGCCTGGCACATGTGTAGCAGAGGACTGACTGCCTTGTCTGGGCTCAGTGGGAAAGGATGCACCTAATCCTGTAGAGACTTGATGCCCCAGAGATAATGGGGGGAGGAGCACCCTCTCAGAGGCGAGGAGGAGTGGGGATCAGATGAAGAACTCTGAGAGGGGGGACCAGGACAGGGGCAGCATTTGGATGTAAATAAATAAAATAAAACAATAAATAATAAATAAATAAAAGAATGCAGTTTCTCAAATGACAATAAATATACAGATCTTAAATTGGTTTTATTTGAGATTTTAGAGTCAGACAACACTCATCTCGCCAAACAAAATAATTTGTTTGGAGAGAGCCTGAGTAACAGGAAGGGTGAGGAAAAGGCCATTTCAAAGCGACTTTTCTTGCCTGGCAGGGACAGGGAGACAGAGTGACAGGAAATACCTGGTTACAGTCAGGTTGCTTTGGGTGAGGTTTTTGTAAAAAGGGATACAGAGGGACTTCCTTACTGTAGCCACTGGATACAGTCACTTTCAATGTGGCTTTTACCAGTCTTGATTCTTGGAAGGTCAGATTACAGCTGAGTCTCAGTAGGTCACTGCAGTTTTGTTCTAAGGAACTCTGGTTTTACACTAGTCTGGTGCACTGGGGCTTATGCCAGGAGCTCAGTCTGTGGGATAGAGCCAGGATTTCAGGCATGTCTGTGTACCTAGTTAGCCCCAGCTAGCCCCAGCATCACACTCACACCTCTCAGAAACACGGAGGCTTGAGAGCTTGGGAATCTGAACTCCCGGATACAGTGCCTGGCCTTCAATGCCACTAACAAGAAGCAGATATCTCAGTGGTGCAGAAGTCCAGAATACAAGAGTTCCATCTATCCCAGCAGAAAAAAAAGACAGTGACTTCCTAATGGCCATCAGAGACACGAAGTGCAACCTCCAGAGAAGGCTCCCCTGCCCCGTGGCCAGGCTGTCCTCTCCCAGTGGATGAACCGCAGAGGTAGGTGTATCATTAAGTTGTTTGAAGTCAAACCTGGTGTCTGCAGCCCAAGTAACCAGATGTCTGTCCTCACAAAATAGAGTCACCTGTCACAAGCTAAACAAGTGAAGGTGACCTCCTCACCTGGCCAGCACTGGGAAGGCAGGCGTTGAAGGTGGCCTTAAACGTTACCCACTCCCAGCTCCTGTGGGAGGTCTCTGGCCTCACCTTCCCAAAGGCATCCAAGGAAGAGGACATCTGATGCGTGTAATAGAGCAGACATCTGCTGCAAGCACCCAAGAGGATTCTGGGAGCCAGGGCAGAGACTCAGGGCAAGAGAAGGTAGGACATCACTGCCAAGGAAAATGGGGGGACATGCTAGTCTCTGAGAGAACCCTGAGAAAGAAGAAGAGGAACAGAAGAGATGGACACCAAGCACCGGGAGCCAGAGTGTGATACACTCGCAGTGCTGCTTCATAAGCCATGTGATCGAACGCCCTCTTTCAAGTTATGGTCACTGCAGCGTCTTGCCAGATCAGTGGAAAGTTTCACACACTACACACACACACACACAACACAACACACACACACACCATGCATGTGTCTGAGTGAGGTCATGAGGGGGTGGATGTTGAAATAAGGAAGAAGGTGGCTGGGTTGACAAACAAGGGTGACAAAAGTGTAAAGATGGTGGCCCAGATAGAAGGAGAAATCAAGAACCAGACTGACTGAGAGAATGCAGCCCAACACCCATTCGCATGCTCTCTGAAACCTGGGGGAAGTTTCCAGACTTTCCACGAAGTGGGGCTCAAGGATATGAGCCAATCTTACCTAGATACTGAAGGGTAGGAACCCCAGGCTGGTGCCTGCTTGGAGGGTCATTTTGTTCTGTTTTTAATTGACATGCTGATGATCAAACCCAGAACCTTGCGCATGTTAGGCAGATAGATGCTCTGCCCCTGGAATACATTCCCAGGCTTTGGTTAGTTTGGAGTGTTGTCGGTTTGTTTTGTTGGGTGGTGGTTGTTGTTGTTATTTCTAAGACAGAGTCTCTCTTTAGCCTTGGCTGACCTGGAACTCAACATGTAGACCAGACTGATCTCAAACTCAGAGAGATCTGACTATCCCCGCCTCCCAAGGGCTAAAATTAAAGATGTGTGCTACATTTTTTTTTTTTAAGACAGAGTTTCACTGTGTAGCCCTGGCTAGCCTCAAACTCTCCAACTCCTTACCTCTGCTTCCTGAGTACTGGATTACAGGAGTGAGGCGGTTCATTTCACGTCACCTGTGCTGGACAACAACCCTCAATTGGTCAACCATTTGATTAGATGCTTTTGTGGTGGTGTTTGGATGAGATTGGCATACTTTGCATAAAGCAGGTTGTATGGGTGGGTATCATTCAGTCTGTTGAAGGACTGGACTAGAACCCAGACACACTTGAATTACAGCATGCCCCCCACTCCCATGTCTCTGGCCTGATAGTCCCCTGCAGTTTTGATCCATTAAAACTGGTAATTACAAGATTTAGTTCCTTAAGAATCAATCTCCCTGGCTCAGCAGTTAAAGAGGACATGCTACTCTTCCTGGAGACCCAAGTTCATTTCCCAATACCCACACCAGATAACTTATAACCGCTTCTGTAACTCCAGCTCCAGGGACTCTGACTCCTGTGTCCCCCATGACCACAGCACTCATGAGCACATACTCACACTGAGACATAATTAAAAAGAATTTTTAAAAGCTCTCCAGCCCCCATGCATCTCCCTCTTTCTACCTCTCTCTCACCTATGCCCACCCCCATACCTCCTATTATCTATCTTCTGTAGAACCCTGACTAATACAGCCCCTATAAGCAGCACACACTAGCTGTTGTATCTAGAATGCTTCTAGATGATATCAGTCATACACCTAACACAAAGCCTTGCCAAATCTTGTCACTTCCAACTTCAATGTGGTTCTTAAGCAGTTTTCTTTGGTGGAACCCCATGGCTTCACCCACGCCGGGAAAGTTCCCTAACACTGAGTCACATCTCAGCCCTTAAGCAGCTTTGGAGGTGATGTGGTGTCAGGGCTTTTCCTGTAGGAGCACAAGGGACACTGCTTCTCTAATCACTCTTCCAATGGCCAGGCACACTGACTCGTGGTGCGCCTATATTTATACTATGGGAAATACGTTCCTGTCATGTCCACATGCTTTGAATGGCAAATTACCAAATTATAAGACAAGTCTAACAGACAGAAGTGATTAAAACGCAGAGGTGCCCTGAGAGATGGCTCACTTTGAAAACGAGGAACAAAGGCCACTGGTGGCCAGGGTAGGAACTAAGTTCACCACACTTGGACCCAGACTCTCCCAACCAACCAACGTACTGGAGGACACAGACACATGCCCACTATGTTTCTCCATCCCTATGTATCAGTTTGTTCACATCTTCCTTGGCTTCTTTCCAGCCAAACCACCACCTTCCCAGTCTCTCCTTCCTATCTCCTCCGACAGATCTGATCATTAAAATCTCACATCATGCACCATTTTGTTGCTACTGTGGTTGTTTCAGGTCTCATACTGTAACTCAGGCTGGTCTAGAACTCACTGTGTAGCTATGCTGTCTTTGAACTCAAGGCAATTCCCTGCCTCGGCCTCCTGAGTTGTTGGAAGCTGGGAGTACTCTGGAAGCAGATGACAGACACATCCTTTAGGTTGTGAGTGCCTAGGGCCTGAGAACTCACAAAACAGGTCTTCAACGTGTCCTCGGCCTATCCTCTCAAACCTCCAGAAAAGATTATTATTCCTCATCATGAGGCAGAAACTAAAACAAGGATCAGGTCTGAGGTTTGTTAGTGAGATCTCAGCCCTAGAACGGGCCTTTCAAGTGAGCCTGACAGAATTGAGATGTCCGTCAAGGGCATATGGACTATAGGCGTGGTCTCCAACACTTTGAGCTTAAATGGGATCCTTAGGAGGTAGAATCCAATGGGAAAAAGTTAGGTCTTTGGAGATGGACCCTTGAGGAGGATATTGGGAGCCTAACCAAATCCTCTTCTTCCTCTCTTTGCTTCTTGACTATCACAAGGTGAACAACCCCACTATAATGTAAAAACTACAGACCCCAAACATCAGGACCAGGACCACAGAAGAAATCTATAGAAACATGAGCCAACATAAATGTTTCCTTAAGTTGATTATTCCAGGTGTTGTGCCACAATGATGGAGAACTGACGAACAACGGCATTCCCAGTAGAGCTCTCCGGCAGCCCCTCCCGGAGATGCACAGGTGCATGCAGGCATGAATACAAATGCACAACCTCCCAAAGGGTCCAGGCCTCTGCTGCTGTCCCAACCTCCTCCGGAATGTGAATGAGGAAAGCAATCTTGCAACAAAGAGCATCACAAGTCTCTGCTCTCACTGAGAGCAGAAGTTAATTAAGCCTTCACAACTACAAAGGAAAAAAAAATGCCACAGAACAATGAGAATTTGTGTATAAAATGGGAAGAACGGACAGAATGCAAATGAGATTATGTTTGCTTAGATGGAAGGATGCCCCCCAAAATCTGTAAAGATGGTTGCTGTTGCAGAGCCTGCCAGAAGGGAAGGAAGGAGACATTCCAACATGTTCCCTTCTGGGCCTTTTGTAAACAGTTGAAGAAGTAAACATGGTGAGCATTGTCTAGCTGGGCATGGGTTCTGTCCTCAGCATTAGAGAAAGAAAAACGAGTAAATATAAAATGTATGCTAGTGCTTGATGTTACAAGCAGCAGACGACTTAAGACATCCCTCGACTGAGGTCTAAAGTGAGCAGACACTTTTGTGTGCATGTATGCATTGCTGGTAACTGAACCCAGGGCCTCATTCATGTCAGACAAGTGTTCAATCCCTGAGCAACATCATAAGGGGACTTTTTCAAGGATTCACAGAATAAAGGCCTGGGGACTAAGGGTTGACTCTGGAACTGCCAAATAGTAGGCTTCAATTCAGGATCCCAGAACTCCTTGGAGATGGTTACATTTTGCTTCTTTTTCTATTATCTTCTTGCTTCTGCCCTTTACCAAGAGGGCCAGCTTACTGCTACTCTCCTGTCTGGTCACATCCATGGCCACAAAGCTGAATCACAGTTCTGTCAGTCTGTGATGAGGTTGCCTTTGGGCCAGTACTGAGTCCTGTAAAAACAGTCAGTTGTGGGTCAGGATAGGAATATGGAGGCTTTAGAGACAATTGTCTGCAAAGCTTCTCTCAAAAGGGATTGTAGGCACAGACGTCACAGAGTATACAAACAGCCCCAGGACATCATGGATTCAGCACTCTGCATTCACCTCCCCTGACTGGCCGAGCCTCACCTGACCTGGAGCACTGCATCTCCTAGATGTGTTCTTATGAACAGAGGTGAGGATATGATGAGCTGTGATCTTTGTTCTAAAGAAAAAAGTTCACAGAGAGAAACACCTGATTGCAAAGGCCCACATTCCTCTCCTCATCCCTGCTCTGACCTCTTTACCAGAACTCCAGCAGTGATGAAAACATTGGCAGTTCAGGGAAGTCCACACCCACAAAAACAGAGACACATAAAACCCAGTTGGCACATGGGATTTCAAATCAGAAGTCTTGGATTTCCTACCCATGCCTCTTACTAGCAATATGACTTTAGGTGAGACATTGAACTTTGTAGAAAGTCAAATTTTTTTTTGTTAAATCTCTTTACCATGACACTGAATTTCTAAAACTATCCAGAGGATTAAAAACAATAGCAAGAATAATGGTGTGCATGTCAATGGGACAGGGCAAGGCAGTGCAAAGTTTCCTCTATCTTATGTTCTTTCCGGGGCCATTTTACATTTACCCTAGAATTTGATCTCATTGACAAGAAGCCTCGTGGAAAATTACCTCTTTTCTAGGAGCCTGAGGTCAAAGTGTCCCAGCTAACTTAGCTTCCGTTAAATGCCCTGCTTATGCAACACCTCCCTTCCAACTAAATGCTTATCTTTGCTTCCGTTAAACTGCTCGCTTGCACAAAATCTCCCCCTGTAGTTGCTGAGCAAGATACCTGGATATGGTTTTGCCTTTAAAAAACCCTTACTCTCAACACTTAACATCACACTTGGGTCCTGAATACCTGAATGGAACCACTGAAGCTGTCTGGAACAAAGACTTCTGTAGATTGTGTCTGAGTCATCTCTAGTCATCCCATACCAACAAAACTAGCCTATTAGCTGCATATACCAGAAACACTGATCCATCTCTCCCATGAATGCTAAGCAAATGCTCTACCACAGAGCCATATCCCCAGACCTCTCCACCCATCTCCATCTGAGGTCCCCTTTTCTCTCTTCTCTCTACATCACAGTTATATAATAACTGTCAGCATCCCCACCTGTTACTCTGGATTCTTTGGTCAATGGGCATATGGGTCATATTATCACAGTACACCCTATTCTGACTGACCCTTGTGTGAATGGAAATATTTTGGCTTTATTTTTGTAAATGTGAGTATGCCGTGTATATATGTGTATATGCGTATGGGTATGTGTGGATGAATTTGCGTGTGTGCATGAGCATGCAGGTATGTGCACACATAAGTGAGCATGCCTGTAGAGGCCAGAAGACAACCTTGGGTGTCATCCTTAAAAATGGTATCCAAGTCCTTTGAGAAAACATCTCTCACTGGCCAGGAGGAGTGCATTGGCTGGTTATGGAGTCCCAGAATACATCTTGTTTCTGCTGCCTCCAGTGGGGTGTGGCTGGCCTTGGATAATCATCAGCTCTGATGTCCTCAGCGTCAGGCGTATTTTGAGATGTATTTTCCCCTTCCTTTAGTCACTAGATATCTCTTAAGTACCTACTGTCTGTCCGGTCACATGTTGGGCATGGAGAAACATTAGTGAACAGAATGGACCAGTCCCTTGTCCTTTCACCTTGCAGCCTAATAGTGGAGGAAGATGATAAGTCTAATTAATACTAATAATATGGGCTTGGGTGTGGCTCGGTAGAGCACATCCCTAGCACGTGTGAGGCCTCAGGCTTCATTCTCATTAGCACAAAAAATAATAACAATGCATAAATGCATCACAGTGCATGAGGGGGCGATGAATAGTATGACCAATAAAGTGTTGTAGATTAAAGGTGATCCAGAGTGTCTGGGTGGCCACAGAGCATGTTCCAAGTGGGCCTCAGGGGAAGGCACTAAAGCAAGAGAGAGATGCTCATCAAAGACAACAGTAGAGGAAGTCCCTGGCAAAGAGAGCAAAGTTCCAGTGCATTCAGGAAACTAGATGTTCATCTGGATGAACAGGGAGAATAAGAGAATAAGAGAAAGACAAGAAGCAGAGTGGTGAGTGCTACCACTTACCCTGGGTACTTGGGAGGCAGAGGCAGAAGGCCTCTAAGACCAAGGCCAGTCTGGGCCATTTTTTCTCAAAATAATTTTTAAGGAAGGGGTCTGTGATGATAGTTGGTAAAAAAAAAAAAAAAAAAATACTTGCCTTCTAAACATCAAGACATGAATTTGATCCCCAGAACTTATTTTTTAAAAATAAGTTCATATAGTGGCCCAGGCTTATAATAAAGATTCCATAGAGTTCTCTAGCCAGCCTAGTGAGTCCTGAACTGTGGTGAGTTATGGGTCCGTGAAATACCTGCTAGAAGAAGAAAAAAAAAAGGAGGAGGAGGAAGCAGAGGAGGAGGAGGAGGAGGAAGAAGAGGAAGCAGAGGAGGAGGATCAGGAGGAAGAAATAGAGGAGGAGAAGGAGGAGGGCAACAACTTCTGAGGAACAATACTCAAGGTTGACTTCTGTCCTCTGCACATATGCACACATAGATATGCACACATACACATACAAATTTTTTTAAAAGAGAGGCTGGGGATATAGCATGGTAGTATAAGAAACATTGAATATTAGTCTTTTCTATCAAACACTGTTAAACTTGTGTTTATGACAAGGAATTCAAATTTTTGTGTCTCTCTCATCTTATAAGAATTATGCAAATGTATTAATGCCCTTTCTAACCCCCATCCCATTCTCAGACTTTAAGTGACTAAAGTGGCCAACCTCTTTCCCCTTTCCTTCATTTCATTTGTGCGGGAGTCTTTTAAAACTAGCCAGTCTTGAAAAACTGTGAGGTGCCACCCCAGCCAATGGGAAAAAGAATCACCATGTAAGTTAAAATATAAACCAAGTGTACTTCCTGCCTCGGTGTGCTAGCTCTTCTGAGCATACCCTCTTGTTCAAGAATAAGGTTTTGCCTTCTGGAGACACTTCAGCTGGAGTTTGTTTCAATGTAGAGCTCTGGTGTATTGTGTACCAGATTCAAGGCTCCATCTTCAGTGCTACCAAAGAGAAAAGATGAGGTCAGGAAGTCAGTCCAGTAGAAGATATGGATGCAGTGGGAATGAGTCTTGGGGGACAGTTTCACTATCTATTGCTACTAATGATTGTCCCCCAAACCCTGCAGCTGAAACTAGAGCATATTCCTGTGAGTTAGGAGTCTGTCTGGACTCATCTCAGAAGAGCCCTGCATCAGTCTCCTGGGCTGAAATCCAAGTGCTGGCCAAGACTAAGTCATATCAAGGCACACCTGGAAAAGGAAGGCCCCTTCACATGACTGTGGACTTTGCCTTGTGGGCCTCTCAGCAACCTCAGAAGCAACATCCAACTGGGTATAATAGTGCACACCCAGCAGTTCGGAGGCTGAGGTAGAAAGATTGCAAGTGCAAGGCCACCTGGAAATTAGCCAAGGCCTGTTAATCCCACTGAATGAGAATATGACCACCACAATTCTTGAGACATATCTGAAGCAAGTTTTATTAAATACTGGCCAGGTCTGTACCTAGGATTCCCAGAGTATGGTGGCAAATTACATTAGTCAGGAGCTTTCAAAGACAAAACCCACAAGGCTATATACTTCCCACCTTAGTCCAATCTGGGGCAAGCACATATCTCAATGTACTTCCTCCCTATGTATCTCCTAACTATGTGTGATCAAGCACACATTCTGCGCAGTTGATGCAACCAACTGTTTACTGAAGCAAAACACATGGCTTGTTATCTCATATGAACAACAGTCCCTAGCATTCTGGGAAGTTTTTTGGCCTTGGGCAAGTGGGGTTTACAGGTTAGAGACGTTTTTTGTTTCATGGAACTCTTAAGCACAGTAATTTAAATTTAAAATATAACTTTAGTCATCACAGACCCTGTCCCAAAATAAAATATAAAAAGGTCCTTTTTAAAGGGTGACAGGATCTCAGTAATAAGAGTGTTTGCCTAGGGTAGTCAAGGACCTGGTTCTATCCCCAGCATCAGAGGGAAGGGGCAAGTGCCACAGCCAGCAAGGTGGTTCGGTGGGCGAAGCATTTGATTGGAAAACCTAGAAAAAATGAGTTCAGTCTCCATAGTAATATGCATAGGTATGGCTCCCATAGACTCGTGTGTTTGAATGCTCCATCCATAGGGAGTGACACTTATTGAAGGTATGAAGTTGTTAGACAAAGTGTGTCATTGTGGGGACAGGGTTCGAAGTCTTATATGCTCAGGCTACATCTGGTGTGGTATGCAGTCTCTTTCCTGTTGCCTGAGGATCCAGATGTAGAACCCTCAGCTCTTTCTCCAGCACCATGCCTGCCTGTACACTGTCATGCTTCCTACCATGATGATAATGGACTAAACCTCTGAAACTGTAAGAACCCCCAATTAAGTGTTTTCCTTTATAAGAGTTGCTGTGGTCATGGTGTCTCTTCACGGCAATAGAAACACTGATTAAGACACCCACCATGTTGTTTGCAAAGGACAACATGCAAAGGAATAGATGGCATTCCACAGGGATGGTCCTGGCCTTCACTACCTCAGCAGACGAGGCACCATGTAGCCCTCCAGCTAGGCTCTCTACTCCTGGAGGGTCCCTGGAAATCAAATATCCTAAAAGAAATTCCTTTTCTGACCAAGCTAGGAAAGAAGAGTTCCAGTCATTCACTGAAGATTATTGACACAGTGCGGAAGGAGAAGCCCAGACAAATGCTTGGCTCCTCCTATTGTCTGCTCACAGCACACATCATTCTGTAACCTTAAATGTGTGTGTGTGGAGAGGGGTTATTTCTCCACACTAGGAAAAACGTAATTCCAGAGCAGATGACAGCTGGGGTGCTCTAAGTTCTAAGATCATCTACCCAGAGATAGCATTAGACCTCACAGGGTGAGGGTTCTCTTTAAAACTGTCCCCCATGCACACATGTCAGAGGTCAAGATTAAGTCCCAGGTAGTCTCAACACCTCTGACACACACACTATCGATCAATTCTACAAGCCCTCCTTGAGTTCAGTCAGTTTGCTTCAGTGCTCACCTGGGGCAGCATTTACTGGCTTAGTATAAAGGATTCTTACAAAGGATGGAGATGGAGACTCATGGAGCAAGGAAAGGAAGAAATGGCCAGGGCTCCTGTGACAGAAGCAGGTCTGACTCTAGAGCACAGACACTGGAGTTCCAGGTTGCTATGTGAATAGTCATAGGAAAGCAAATAGATTATTAAGAGATATCTTAGGGGTTTTAGACACCATGACCATGGTAACTCTTATAAAGGAAAACATTTAATTGGGGCTGGCTTACAGTTCAGGGGTTTAATCTGTTGTCGTCATAGGGACAGCATGGTGGCATATAGACAAACATGGTGCTGGAGAAGTATCTTAGAATTCTATATCCAGATCCTCAGGTAGTAGGAGGAGAGAGGGACATTGGGCCTGGCTTGAGGGTTTGAAACCTCAAAGCCCACCCCAGTGACTCACTTCCTCCAACAAGGCCACACCCACTCCAACAAGGCCACAGTTCCTAATACTGCCACTCCCTATGAGCCAGTGGGAGCCATTTTCATTCAAACCACCACAAGGGACAAGCACCCAGAAGCCTAGAGGTGTGACGGTCCTCACGTGTGGCCTGGCTATAGGAGAACAAAAAGGGATGGAAGGGCAAAGCAAGGTCCACAGCGACATTTTGATATTGTCTGAGTCACTAACATAGTAGCTGCCTCTCCTAAGCTGAGATCGCAGGAGTTTCTCGGAGCAAGCTCCCTGGCTTGAATGAAGTTCAGGTAGATTAAAGGCTGCTACTCGCTCACTCGTTCTACACACCCTAGGTTAATCTCTGGATCCTCCTCCTCCACTGATCCCTAGTGTCCTGCCTTACTTCCTCATACTACCCTCCAGAAGCTTCCAGGTGTTCATCTCCCCAGCAGCTCCCGAGCCCTGCCCTCTGAATGTTCTGGGAGTGTCATGAGCACACAGTGTCACACAGATGGATAGATTGTCTCTTTCCATGACAAGTGAGTTTTTGAATAGTGACAAATCTAATCCAGCCTCTGTCTTTCAGATGATCAGCACCCAACCTACCTCGGAGCTGCCATTAGAAAGCTCATACAATAGAGTGCTACCATTTCAGAAGGTTTAAGAATTTAGGGCTGCCGGGCGGTGGTGGCGCATGCCTTTAATCCCAGCACTTGGGAGGCAGAGGCAGGCGGATTTCTGAGTTCGAGGCCAGCCTGGTCTACAGAGTGAGTTCAGGACAGCCTGGGCTACACAGAGAAACCCTGTCTCGAAAAACCAAAAAAAAAAAAAAAAAAAAAAAAAAGAATTTAGGGGTTATAGGCCAGAAAACTGAGGTGAAAACCAAACATATATATTGCAAAATTGTATACATTAGCACATGAGTTACCATTCTCCAAAGAAATTAAATCTAAAAATCCTCTCTAATGATTCTACAGCCTTTCAGAAAGTAACTAGAATAGTATTGAGTGTGGTAAGAAGAAATTGAAGGTGGAGACACAGAAACACTCAAGATGAGACGTCCCTCCCAAAAAACTCCTGGGAGCTTTGGCCAAGCCAACGAGTTAATCCCTTGATGGATTCATATTATGGTGGTGTTGATACAAGAACACAACTCTTGCCTCAAAAGAGATAAGAGATAGTTTATTCTGGAGCAAACTATGAGTGGTCACAGCCAGGGAACACAGATTCGAGTTCCCCAAATTCCTCATTTCAACATGGAAGTAGTTTCATGAAGGTTCCATAGTAAGAGAGCCAAGAAAGTCATAAATCAGGATACATTGGTGGGAATATCTGAGACAGGTCACAGCAAGGCAGAGACAGCTCGGCTATAGACCTTAGATTCTGTCTGACAAAATTCCTAGCCCTTTCAACTAATAGAAACTAGAGGCTTGTTCATCCATTTCAAAGGATTTGTAATCTTTTAATCACAGGGTGTTAGGTTTGAAGCAGAGATGGGCAAGGAATTGCTATGTAGAGAGCAAAGATAGCCCGAGATAAATTGCAAGTAGGTTCTGGACCTGCGACATTCCAACTTCGTTATATCACTGGGGTGATAATCAGTCAATTATCCTCTGCAGACACAGCTTCTTTCCAGGAATTGCTCACAAGGGCACTTTAGGGAAGTGACAGAATATTTAGAAAGTGGAGCCAGGAGGTTGGGGACAGGCCTTTAAAGATCTGTCTTGAAAACTTCTTTGAAGAGTTTACCAGAGAGAATACCACTACCCAAGTTACCCCTGAGTGAAGATAATCTTTCTTGGGGAAGACTGTCTTCCTTGGCTAACTGCGGCTTTGGTCCCACAGAATACACAGAAGAGGAGGGGGGTAGGGAGCACTCAGACAGCTAAGCCAAACCAACCTTTACAACCAGTGTCACAGGTGTCACAGTCAGGGGATCCCATGCTGGAGGGTATATCCAGCAGTGGACAGGTCTTGTCTTTCTGTCCACCAGGTAGTGAGCCACTGTGCCCTGCCACACATCCGCTTACTATGCTCCACCTCCTGACGCAGACTCAGAAGCAATGGAGCCCAATCTAACATTTCCCCTTTTGAGTTCTTTCCTCCCAAGTGTTCTGTTGTGTGACGAAAGCCCTTTACTATCCCACCTTTCTTTTTGTATCTAACCTAAGCTTCTCCGAACTTCCCAGAATGCACCTCCAAGTCTAGCCTACTTCTAGAATCCAATAGGGAAAGCTACGGGGAACATCTGAATCCTAAAGGAAGATAGCCCACTGAACTGGTTACTCTTCTATTGCTGTGATAAAATATCATGAACAGCCGGCGGTTGGCGCACGCCTTAATCCAGCCTTGGGAGGCGAGGCAGGCATCTGATTCAGGCAGCTCGTGGTTAGCGCAGGCTATACAGAGCCTGTGAAACAAAAAAAAAAAAAAAATCATGAACAAGGCATCTCGTAGCAGAAAGGTTTATTTGGCTAAAAGTTCTACAGATGAGTTCATGGGTTGGGTGGAGGAGGCAGGATCAGCAGCAAACTCGTGGCTAGAGCAAGTGGAACTCACACAACAAATGCATGGGATATGCAAGGCATTTGAAACTCAAGCTCTCTACCAGGGACAGACATACTCCTCAAAGGCCACAACTCCTAAACTACCAAGGTCACCAACGAGGACCAAAAGTGATGAGCCAAAGAGGAACATTCACATCAAATAACAACCCACCTACAATGGTCCATCACAGATTGCAAAGTGTATTGACTTAAGGTGACTTTCATTGTTTAACTATCAAAGGTCATGTAACTTCTACAATGGAGCATGTGATTCAGGGTAACAGGAATCCACAGTCACAGGTGATAGGAGTGCATACAATAAGAAATATAGTATAAGAAAATAAGGAATATCTTCTGGTTTCCTTTAAAGTAACATTATTATTTTACATCAGCACACAATACCACCAGCTCCTCCTCCTCTTCTTATCTTTTCCTTTCTTTTCTTTTCAACAGAGTCTCTGCACAGTACTGGCTATCCTGGAACTCACTATGTAAGCTAGTAGACCAGGTTCGCCTTGAACACACAGAGGTCAGCCTGTCTCTGCCTCCCAATGACTGGAATTAAAGGTCTGTGCCACTATACCTGGCCCAAAAAGAATTGTTTTAAGTGTTTTTAATTTTAAATAACAATAACAAAAACAAAAAAAAAACCCTCTTGCTGTTCTGGCTTCTTAGACAAGACTGACTTGGAAAATCCCCAGGAGTCACAGTCATGTCCATATGGTGTGTCAGCGCCTTTGGCTTTCTGGTCAAAGACTCTCAGATAGGCTACAGTCAGAAAACAAAGGGAATTCAGCTGCTAAGAGCAAGGAGGGTAGACACAGTCTCTGTTCAACAGTCTGGAGATGATAGCACAGGCCTTGGAGCCCTGAAGGCTGAAGCAAGAGACCCAGAAAGTGCAAGAAAATGTAGCAAATCACTTCCCTTTGGCTCCTTGGTTCTGAGCACTCAGGCTTTTTCCCTCTTTCTCCTTGCTCCCAGGAGGCTCCAGCCTCAGGGCCTTTGCCTTGGGTGTCTCCTCTGACAGCATCAAGCGCCTTCTAGATGCTCAGAGCAGGCTTTTCAGCTCTTGCAGGCGGCTCAAATGCCGCTTCTCAGTAAAGCCCACCCTGACTACCCTCCTGGAGAATCTGTCCCAGTGCCCCAACCTCCTCTTCTGGCTCCCTGAATTTTTCTCTGATCCTCCCCCACTCCCAGCATTTTGCACATTTGTTCTTATTGGTCACTAATGCCTTCCAATCATCTGAAGTAGCGCTTGGGACATAGGCACTTGAGAAACATTTCTCGAGCTTGTGAATAAATGTGTCCAATAGCTAGGCCTGATGGTGAGGCCTGTGGTTCTTATAGCTACTTTACAGCCTTAGCAGGAAAGTCACAGGATCGAGGCTAGAACACTTAGCAAGGTTTCGTCTCGAGATAAAAAAAAAAAAGGGGGGGGGGAGCTAAGTCATTTCAAAAAACTGTACAAGGACTGGCAAGACAGGTGCAGTGGGTAAATGCACAAGCCTATGACCTGAGTTCTCTCTATCCCAGGAATCTGCGGCAGAAGGAAAAGCAATGGAAATGGCAAAGAACCTTGAGGCTGACAAAAAACGGGGAAGCACAGCCACTCTGAAGCAGAGAAGGTGAGGGACAGGAGCAGGAAGAGCCCATCCGTGAAGCCAATGGGCCCGAGGAATGAGTACCAAAGCCCCACCCAACTCTGAAGCCTGCCAATCTCGCTGGGGCTCCCACTGCCTGGTGGACACCACTGGGCACGGGAGCCCTGGAGAAGAATTACAGTAGCCAGTCTGCGAGGGCCAGCACCAACGGAGAAGGGTGGATAGTAGGGATAGAGGGATGAACACCAAGAGTCGGCCTGCTGGCTTTATCCCTGTCATATACGGCGGCGGTGGCGGCAGCGTGCCGCAATTACTAATTACTTTCCCTGGTCAGACTGAGAAACCAAGGCACAAAGAAGGAAGCATGTACTCCACACCAGATAGTGCTTGAGGTGATTCGAAGAAAAGTTACAAACCATGAGTTCTTGGGTGGGGTCAAGGAAGGCCAGGAGTTTTTCCAACTATTGCAAGGCAGCCACTGTGAGCTGTCATCCAGATCCAAGCCCGGGGCTGGATTCGCTTTACACACACACACACCACGCCACCCCCACCCCCGACCTTTCTCAGTTTTCTTTTCCTCCTTCTTGGTCCCAGGCGGAATAGCTTCAGTGTTGCATCCATTCCGGAGTAGTGTTTCTGTGAGAACAGCGGATGGAGGTTCTGGGTGGGACTTTTGGGTAGCCACGGCCATGGTCATTCTAGACAGGAAGGGGAAATGGGGAGGGAACAACAGTAAGCAGGCACAGGGAATGCTGAAAGGTACACGGAAGGAGAAAGGATTGTGGCAGAAGGGAGGTGGCATCTATGAGGAGTGGCTTGGCATCTAGCATACCTAGCTATAAACAAACAGCCTCTATTGACACTGGGAAACACAGGCATGGTAAATTGGCATTCAGGTCTCTGTCCCAAAGCAGGGGTCCAAATGGAAGGGGATTTCCAGTCCTTCTTCCCCTCGAGTGATCTCACTAGGACCAGAGGCCTACATGCCTGAGCACTGTTGCTGAGCTGAGCCAACCAGCCTCCTCCCTTTCAGCCTCCTAGGATTACCACTGTCTTGGACTTTAACATTAGCTGCTGACTTCTTGGGGACCAAGATAAAAGTAGTGATGGGGCTATCCCTCAGTGAAGCGCTTAGCTAGGATGCATGAAACCCTGAATCCATACCCTGAGTCCTCTGCAAGCCAGATGTGGTGAATCCAAAGTTCGAGGTATCCTCAACTACTTGCTAAATTCCAGACTAGCCTGGAATATATGAGATTATAACCAAAGGGAATAAAGAAAAGAAGAAAAAAAGGAAAGGTAAAATACATATACAGTATTGCCAGCTACTGGATAAATTTATCATATTCAATTCAATTCATAGATTAATGCCTATGACACCATTACCTGGGCTCTGATCCAGCCAGTTACTATTGATCTTAGAAGGAAAGTGGTTTTGTACAAGAACTGGGACCCTAAAGGGTGGAGGGACTTATGGCCCTCAAAGGTCCTCCTTGGAAGAGTCATAGGCACAAAGATTTTTTTATTAGGAAGATGTGCAGAGTTTCCTGTTTGCTGCTATTTCCTCCTCTTCTTTCTCCTCTCCCTCTTCAGCTTCCTCTTCTTTCTCCTCCTCCTCCTCCTTCTCATCTTCTGCCTGACAGTTGTACTCAGTCCCCATCTCCCTGGGCCATTGTCTGTATGTTTGTATATATATTTAGGGTTTTCCCTTTGTTTTGTGGTACGAAGCCTCATCTTGTTGCCCAGCCTGGACTGGAACTCTTTTCTCTGTCTCCTGAGTGCAGGGATTGCAGGGATGTGTCACCAAGCTCCACCCTGTAGCTCTTTAGAGTGACACAGTACTTTTCCACAGTTACACTTCTCAGAGTTTGGGACCTTTGTGTTTGCTGAGGCACTGAGCTAAAGACAGGGGAAGAACGTACACCTACTCCTGTTATCTGAAGGTCACAAGTTGTTTTGAGTTCTCTAGATTTCAACAAGTGTTTAGATATAGGTGTGGCCTCCAAAATTAGAATAGCAGGCACAGGGAGGGGCTGTCCCTTACAAAGGACTTCTCACAAAGGAGTGGCCTCTGCTTTGTCACAATCAATCTGCCTTCACTAAAGCACTGCAGATTCTTTTATGAGCCTCACCTTAAGGTGTAAGCCTGCTCAGTTGACAGGCCGAGGTGGTGCACACCTTTAATCCCAGCACTCAGGAAGCAAAGGCAGGTAGTTCTCTGTGAGTTCAAGGCCAGCTTGCTCTAAAGCCAAAGCAAAACCTAGCAAAAAGGAATTTAAGAAAGAAAGCAGGAAGCCGGGCAGTGGTGTCGCACACCTTTAATCCCTGCACTTGGGAGGCAGAGGCAGGCGGATTTCTGAGTTCAAGGCCAGCTGGTCTACAGAGTGAGTTCCAGGACAGCCAGGGCTATACAGAGAAACCCTGTCTTCAAAAACCAAAAACCAAAAAAAAAAAAAAAAAGAAAAAAGAAAGAAAGAAAGAAAGCAGGATTTACCCTGCTCACAGTCTAAGAGTACAGTCCACTGTGACAGAGAAAGTATGGTGATGGGGGTGGCCTGTGTGCAGAAGAGTGGTGATGGAGTAGCCTCACTGTGTGCAGAGCGTGGTGATGAGGTAGCCTCACTGTGTGCAGAAGAGTGGTGATGGGGTGGCCTCATTGTGTGCAGAAGCATTACATCAGCACTCAGAGAGCAGAGAGAACAATGTGATCTTCAAATCACTTTCTCCTTTGTCCCCTTTTATGCAGCCCCAGCCCGTGAGACAGGGTTACCACATTCAGGGTAGGTCTTCCTCTGGAAATTCCTTCATAAACTTAGCGCAAAGGTCTATCTTTTAGGTGATTCTAAATCCAGTTACATTGACCAGGAAGATTCAGGGCTTGATACTTAGTATGTAGAATAGTAGCCTAGCAGCCAAAAAAGGAAGTGAAAGAGGCAACTAAACCCGGTGATGCTAGGGGAACTTGAGTCCAGGATGGAACGCAACCTCAATGAAAGGCAGTGTGGGTTCTCCTGGAGATCTGGGAAACAGACAAAAAAGAGGGTTTACAGAGCGTCATGGGCTGCCGACAGAGCTATCGGACCCTAACCTTTAAAGGATCTGAGCCTCAAGTAAAGAGTTCAGAGGATGATCCAGAACCCCTGAGAAATGAACTCCACTGAGCAAGGGAGAATAGTAGTATCTGGTAAAAATAAATCTAGTACACTAATGCTGGGGCGAGACAGGTTGAATAGAGAGAAGATTCATTCAGAGGCACCTCTTACCTGTGACCCTGGCACCCATGGAAGAACCCTTTGCTATAGTCAGAAAACAGGGAGTTCTAGACACAACTACAAATGACAATCTCTGGAGGGTGTGTTTCAGAGTACAGAGTGCCAGGATCACCTCAGTCTACCAACCTCGGTCGTCAGCAGTCCTCAGTCTCAGCTGCCTACTCAAATCACTTAGAAACTTGTTGAGATCCTGAACCCCAGATCGACTTCAGCAGAATGGGTGTGGAAATCTCTGTGTTAATCACCATTTACTAAAGAATAAGGCTTTTTTTCTTCTTCTTTCTTCTTCTTCTTCTTCTTCTTCTTCTTCTTCTTCTTCTTCTTCTTCTTCTTCTTTTTCTTCTTCCTTCTTAGAATTATTTATTTAATTTACATAAGTATACTGTTGATGTCTTCAGACACACCAGAAGAGGGCATCGGATCCCATTACAGATGTTGTGAGCCGCCATGTGGTTGCTGGAATTTAACTCAGGTCCTCTGGAAGGCAGTCAGTGCTCTTAACTGCTGAGCCATCTCTCTAGTTCCCGGAATAAAGCTTTTCTAATGACGGTGAGAGGTGCACAAATCTATGGGGTGTAACTATTAGTCACCAGGAATCAGTTTAGTACTGGCCATTTGGCAGAATGATAACAGATTCTTCCCTAGGATCTAGGACCTTACAGCTAATAGGTTCTTGGCCCCAATAACAGTGCCAGGCGTGGCTTCATCTTGTGGGTGGGGCCTTAAATACAGTCAAAACATGTTTGGTTGGTTGTTTCCGTGATGTTTGTGCCACTGATGCACAGGTGGCCATGTCTTGCCAGGCCAGTCTCATTAATAAGGTTCTCAGAGTTTACTGTTGGGTAAGACTGATGATCTCTTTCCCCCTAAGAGTGTGTGTCACACCTTCTGACACTTTGAAAGCTAGAGGGAAGAGATGAAACTTCAGGTGAGTTCCGGCTCTATTTATCCATGTTCTATGACTCAGCTGTATCTGTCTTCAGCGATAGAGACTTGTCAATCAGGTTCTGAAGAGTACCGAGAGTACTGGGAACACTCTATAATGTTCATGCCCAGTACTCTATGAAACCTCACTGATCCGTGACTCCAAAAGATGAAACCCATTCTTGGCACTGAGACCTTTGTTTGTTAGTCTGTGGTGTCTAGTAGGGACTTCATGCTTTATTATAGGGTAACTACATAACTTATTTTTTTTTATACACGAATGTATATATTTTATGAAGCTTCTACAGTAGTCAAGGAGCAGAGATTGTGGGATACTCAGCCCTTAAGGGTTTATATCTATATCACATCTCCTCCTCCCAAGGCTCAGGAATCACTGAGGAAGAAAGAACAGAAAGGCTGTAAAAGCCAGGGACGATGCATGACTGTGGGGTCAGTCAGGGTAACCCTGGAACTGGGAAGAGCTGGTCTGGAGCAGGAGTGAGGTCAAGTTGTGTCCAACCCCAGAAAACTTACCTGAGAGCAGTAGGAGTGAGGACCACTCCCTCCCTTGTCCTGGATCTGCATTCCTGGCCCACATAGTCCTGTGTCCTCCACCTTTGTCTTCACCACAGTAGGGCAGTCCTCAGCCAAGTTAAGCTTTGCTTCTTATAAGGTCATGTCCAGTCGGGCAGTGGTGGTGCACGCCTTTAATCCCAGCACTTGGGAGGCAGAGGCAGGCGGATTTCTGAGTTCGAGGCCAGCCTGTCTACAGAGTGAGTTCCAGGACAGCCAGGGCTACACAGAGAAACCCTGTCTCAAAAAACCAAAATAATAATAAGGTCATGTCCAGCAAGCACCTGGAGTTCTTCTTTATGCAAATAAGGCATTCCCAGAACCTCAGCCCTAGCCAATGATGTACACTCACCTCAAAAGCCTCTACTCAGTCCCCAAAGATTTAAATAGCCCCCCACCCCCACCCAACTAAAGGAGCTGCTCAGTGCAGCCTGCCTCAGGAGAAACCTGTTTCTCACTGCACTTGCCCATTATCCTCCCCATCCTCCCCCAGGCCAGTCCTGCCTCCTGCACCCCTCCCTCAGGACCCTCTGCCTGAGTTTCAGGCTGACTGAGCCAGGGAGCGCAGGGGAAGTGGAGGCCTAACCACAGAGGACTACAAGGAAACCGGATTGTTCAAACCAGTAGGCAGTTGCACATAGAAATCATAGCGTTGTAGCAGCACGCACAGACCTGCAAAAGCCCAAATCAGACAAAATCTCAGCGTGGGTAGAGGAGGAGCTGGGGAAGTTCCACCCTAACTGAAGAAATACTGGCAGCTTCTGAGAGAGGAAAAGTCTATTTACACATATGCCCTGGTAAGTGGCTAAGTCCCTGGAAGGTCAGCTGCCACCCAGAGGAGGGTCACATATTTGAAAGTATATCAGCAGCACAAACTAGACTAGGTGGGGCAGGGCAGGCACAAAATTGGGTGGGTAGAGATGGGGTTGGGTCTGAGAGAAGTTGGGGGTTGGGAAGGTAAATATGATCAAAATACATCTAAAGGAATTCTTAAATAACTACTTTTCTTTATTGTTAAACATATTTATTGTGATAGTCTATCGTAAGTCAGTACAGGCTCCACCCTTGACACAGATGTGTTGAAATGAGATCTCCTTTCTTATCCAGCCAGATATACACCTTCCATGTTGGATAGGTCCAAATCCAGATGACCAAACAGTCCTTTATCCCCAAAGTAGGCTTAAAACTGATGGTTCAAGCATTCCAGGATCTGCATCCCTTGTAAATCCCAGGGGAACAAAGCCCCAGTGGATGGCAAACTGGCTGCCCTCGAAGACCTACTGCAGCCTCTATTTGGCTTCTTGGCTCAGTTTCACCATGGCGACGACCAGAGGAACGAGGGACCCCCACCTAAATAACTACTTCTAATATTGCAGAAAGGAGGGCTGGAGAGATGGCTCAGCAGATAAGAGGAGTCCATTGTCCCTGCCAGAGGACCTGGGTTTGAGAGCCAGCACATACATGACAGCTCACAACTGTAAGTGCAGTTCCAGGGGATCCAGTGCCCTCTTCTGGCCTCTGTGGACACTGCACACATGTGGTGCACAGATAATATACAGGCAAAGCACCCATATGCATAAAATAAAATAAATAAATCTTTTAAAATTGTAATTGCAGAAAAATAAATTTAAAGAAATAATAGTGGAAGGGCAGCTGTGCCATCACTGATTGTGGCAACAACATTGAGACTGACTGGTCTCAAATGGGCTGCTTAATCTGTGTTTAGCATGTCCTAAGAGATTCAGGCCCACTCTGTTGACAGGTAATGGGGCACCTTACCAAAAGCAACTGACCCCAAACTGCAGATGTGGTCCTTGAAGCTTGCAGAGGGTGATACTGGTAGCCAGAGACCAGGGTGACAGAGACAGCCAAGAAGGAAAAAGAGTAACATTTCCAGAAGTCTCTTCAGGCACCCAGGGACAGCAGACAGGGACAAAGGGTGTAAGACTCTTGCAAGCCTCAGCTTACGAAGACCCCTGAGTGAACCATGTGGAGACGTGAATCGATGCAAAACACAACAGGAATTTTAATGATCCAATGCACTGGGGTCGTCTGCACCCAAAGGAGAGGCGGAGACCCCAGGAACCACATTTGGCCAGTTTTTAGGGCAGCAGCCATTAGGCACAATGTCAGTTCCATTGGCAGCAATGTGACTTTTTAAACTGATTGGTTTTTAGGGAATGAGGTGGCAAGGACCTCCCTTGTCTGCAGGTGGCAAGGGTTGGTCCTGCTGTGCTCTGGGCCTTCCCCACCGCAGGTGGGTTCCCTCCCCTGTGGTCTGAGGAATGTTAATCAGCCTCTCCCTTCATGGGGGACAAGTATTCCAAGTTCCTGAGCTCACTTCTTCAAGGGACATAGTATCTGACTGGAAAATAGTTCCTCCTTCCAGGGTCAAATTTAACTGTGTTCCTCCTATACCCTAAAGGGGAAAACAATTCTAGACCACTACCACACTCCACACCCGCTACACCCCACCCTGAAATATTTGAAGTCTCAATGCTAAAGTCTAAGGCAAGAGCCTCTAGTCTCAGTTTTTCTTGATCTCTTTCTCTCCCTCCCTCTTTTTCTTCCTCTTCCTCCATCCCTCCTCTCCTCTTCCTCCTTTCTTTCTTTTTCTCCCTCCTTTCCTTCTTTCTCCTCCTCTTCTTCTTCCTCTTCATCAAAGTTTTATGTAGCCCAGGCTAACTTTCAACTCACCACACAGCTGAGAACAGTCTTGAACCCTGATGTTGTGAGGTATTCACCAGAGAAGACTACCTGGGCATGGGTTTAAGTCAATAGAAACTTGATTAGTTGGCACATGACACGGCATGGTCATTCAGGATCCCATAGTGTAGCCCCAAGTCTCTCCCAGGGTGAGCTTTTAAAACACACACAAAAAAACTTGTCCTGGGTTGACATACTTCAGTTAGCAAGAACAGTTAGCCAGAAGCAGAACTATAGAAGCCAAAAAGCAAGGTTCGTAAATTTAGAGACATTCCCATGACTATGGACTTTGATGGATTAAGTCTTTGCTTTCATTTTTGGCAGGTGGTGCTGTCTGCGTGCTGAGATTCACAGCCTGAATGGCTCTTCCAACATGGAGTCAGTTGTGCTAAGGTCTGGAGCCTGTTCCACTGGCCCTTCTGATTCTACTTCCCAAGTGCTTGGTTTACAGACATACATCACCACACCCACTCAAAAGTTACTCTCTGAGCTTAGACTTCCTCAGTTACCATATGGGGACAATAACAACACTTACACCCCAGAGTCCTGTGAAAACTGTCTGAGATAATTAATTCCTGCAGAGCCATTGGGACAATAGCTAGCTTACAGTAGGGGCCCTATGAAGTACATGTGGATACACGCACAGAGATCTATATGATTTGTGCATTAATTATAACTTTATATCTAAAAGTATACATATATAATAATATATACGCTACTATATACAATGTTTAGGTGCTCTGTGCTAGACATTACTTTGGGCACTTCCAAGTTCCCCTTGAGTGGGAGGCCCATAGCTCCTGGGCATCTGGGAATCAGTCACCTCTTTCCCAAGCATGGTGGCCCATTGTGAGGACCTCCCAGGATCAACCAGAACTTCGAATTTACCATCCACAGAGGCTGAGTCAGACTCAAGCCCTGTTAACTTCTAAACCCGTAGCTAGAAGCCAAGGGAAAGGGTTAGGGGTTGGGTGGGCTTCTGTTCTTTCTGACTTTAAGGAGAGGTAAGAACACTATTAGGGGTCCAGAGGAACTGGCCAGGTTCCTGGCTCCTCAGGTGGTTTGGGTAGTGGTAAGTTTTCCTCCGATGTCCCTTCTTCTGCCCAGCCCTAGCACATTCTATGCCAGCCCTGGGGCCCTGAAGCCCTGGAACTTGTGGAAGGAAGCAGTCCATGGCCCCGCGGAAAGAGTGGCAGGAGGCCCACGAGAAGCCCACCGCCCCAGAGAGCTGGTCATACTACCCACAGGCAGCAGGGAAGGCCTGGGCTCCTGCAGAGCCTCAGGCTCATACCGGAGGGTGATTCGGGCAGGAGCCTGCGGGCAGGGCGCGGCCGCGCGGGACGACCCAATGGGCGCCAGAAGCCCCGGAGGCTGACTCAGAAAGCTCAGTTTG
Source organism: Mastomys natalensis (assembly GCA_021653895.1). Lineage (NCBI taxonomy): Eukaryota > Metazoa > Chordata > Mammalia > Rodentia > Muridae > Mastomys > Mastomys natalensis. The sequence continues at coordinate 85,209 of JAJTUV010001197.1, forward strand.
GGCTCCTGGTTCCAAGTTCCATCTCTTTAGATGAAATTGAAGTTCAAGGAAGGAGGCAAGCACAAACACTTATCAGTTGGTTTTCGTTTCCTTCGACCCCCACCCACATGGGGGTGGGGGGCGACACTAAATATGAGCATATGAGCACCTAGTAGGCTCACAATTCTGGCGCAAGTGGATTGCTTGCCTGGTCCCGACCTAATGCACCCTAATTGCCACCCCTCAGACTGGGATAATGTGCCCATTTCTCCTTATTGGTCCTAAAACAACAGAGAATTCATTGGCGAAACAGTGACCCACCAGCTGATGAAAGTAGCTAGCATTTACCCAATACTGTCATGCAGAGCGTTTGCATACATTACTAATGCCCTTAATCTCTAATGGAAGTAGATATTATTACCCTGCTTATCTTCAGAAAGTAAATGAAGATTTAAGAGATGGCACCACCACCATTTGTAGTTTGTTTATGGTGGGTTTTTGATGTTACTGTTGTTATTTTCGAGACAGGGTTTCTCTGGGTAACAGCCCTGCTGCTCTAAAACTAGCTTTGTAGACCAGGCTGGCCTTGAACTCACAGAGATCACAGCACTCTGCCTGGAGTGAGTCACCACGCCAGGTGCACAGTCAGTTACGTAAGCAACGCTTTCATTTAGTTCCACAATAATTTGGAGTGTAGGATCATTTCCCACTGACAGGTCAGCTAACAGGAAATGAAGGTTATTTTCTCAAGGTCTTCCAGCTCCAATTCTCAGATATAAATTCCTCACTTCTTTCCAACTCTGTGGTTCCCTCCCACCTCGCCCCTCCCTTGAGTAATAAAAGTGACTCACTCAACCCCACCTGTAGGCTCCAGCAACTATGAGTCACTAACCCACCCTTCTGGTAGCAGTAGCATCCATAACAAACCTAAGCACCTCCCACTTCCCTAGCCCCACCCCCTTCACCCACGCACTGGCCTCCTAGGAAGCAAAAGGTTGGTGAGTGGTTTCTGGTTTCCCATACACTGTATTGCCAATGTCCAGGAGGTGACTGTCTTGAGATTCAAAGATGGGTCTGTGCTCCAGTACACACAAGGAGGCCAGACTGCCCTAAACAACCTTCATAGGCACAGTGGGGAAGCCTGTAATCACCAGGTAGTCTGAGGCAAGATTGCCAACTCTAAAACAGCCGGAGCTACACAGCCAAAAGCCTGGGTTACTGAGCTTCCCGCAAGAGAAAAGAGCTTCAAGACCTGAGGCGACCACCCCACTCCGCTTCTATGAGGCAAGAGAGGGTCTCAGGAAGGGGTTTGTTAGCTGTCTGTCTAAGCTCCGCCCCACAGTTACCTGGCAACAGTCAGGTAGGCCTGACCCACTATAAAAGGGGCTGCTTGCTCCTTCCTCGCTCTCTGGTCTTCTCTTGCTCCCTTGCTTTTCCCTCCCCCCCTCTCTCTCCACGTACACATGGCCGGCCCCTACTCCTCTACTTCTCTACTCTCTTTGCCTTTCTCTGACTCTACTACCTTCTCAGCCCCCCTCTCCATGCCCCGAATAAACTCTCTATACTATACCATTGGTCCTTCAGGGAGAAAGGATGCCTCAACACAGGCACTCCCTCCCCCATACCTCACAAACATCCATAGAACATATCCCCCCCCCCCCTTTATCCTTTTATAAAACAGCAGGGTCGTGGTGCTGCCTGCTGTACTCAAAGAATGTCAAGATCTTAAGAACGGAATAGAAAAATCAAATGGAGGTGACTGGATCTTGAGAAGCCGCGTTTGGAAGATGATCCTTGAGAAGCCGACGTGGGAGATTCGTGGGAAATTATCAGTGTCATGATAAAGCAGAATGGCTAGTTTACAAGAAAAAAAAAAGGGAGTCAGTCACGTGAGTGAAACCCAGAGGAGGCTGTCTTCAGAACAAGCAGGAAAAGCTATCTCTCTATCAACACCATCGAATTTCAATGGTTGTTGAGTCACAAAGCTCAAGCCACAGAGACAGAGGCAGTGGGGAGCTCTTCCCCCTTGGCAGGCAAGTCTCAGATGCCTGCCTTCTAAAGGCCACAGAGGAAGCTTGTCCCCAAGAAGAGAAGCCTTAAGGTTGATCTAGCTCAATGGTTATGCACTGATTTAGCAAATGTGAGGCTTTAGGTTCCGATCACATCACGGCATCACAATAAAACCAAACAGAAACAAAAGAACAGAGCCAGATGTAGTAGATCACATCTGTCTTTGTAATTCCAACATGGGGAGGGGGGGTAGAGGCAGGAGGATCAGGAGTTGAAAGCCAGATTCCCCTATACAATGAAGTTTGAAGCCCAGGGGAAAATTTTAAAGTAATAAAAAGAATCCACCAAACTGCGAACCATAGGCATGGTCTGGCCCGTGGTGCTAGTGCACTTCAGTCTTACTAGGAACTCAAAACCGGATCCTGCTGCTCCCAAGGACAGACAAAAGAGAGGCAAGCTTCCTCAGAAGATGGGGTGCAATCGGGTGCCATTTACTCGGGAAGAGTCACAAACTGTGTGGCTGGCAATCTACAAAGGTCCAGTCACTGGGTGTCCCTAACATCTGGAAATCTTGCTGGCATGATCCATAAATGAACGGCCCATATAATTTGGACCTATGGTCGTCAGTATATCGTGGCTGTGACCCTTAATAGCACAAACATGCTCACCTCATTACCAGGAGGCAGAGGAGAAAGGGCAAATGCAGGCTCGTGCAGGCCTTGTGCAGCGAGCACTCTGCAGCCAGTTACCCTCAGCACTTGAACAAGCCATGAGTCTCCGCACTAACTCTGCCCACGGCAAAGAGACGCTTGTGCCTCTAACAAAGACTGAGAGCAGCACCCGTTGACGCGTAGAAACTGAATGTTTAGAAGGCAGTTTGACAGCATTGTCCAGTTAGCAAAACAAAAACATCCCTCTAAGAGGTTTTTTGCCTTCTATTCTCTGCCTACTCTCCCCTGGGTCACCACGTTAAACTGCAGCAGCCTGAAGTCGCTCTCAGCTGCATCCGTCCCTCCGGAACATCACCTGACCAAATTCTTCTCCCTTTCTTGGAAACCTAGAGCCACGTGATAAGAACTTCCTGCAGCCAAAGTCACCCACCCACAACTTAATCTGCTCTTTTTCCCGTCCTTCCTGCGAGTCTACTGGTCCTCAGGTGCCCTAGCTCCCATCCATCCTTCCTCCTGACCCACAGCGCCCCCATCCTGCTGACACCCCATCTTCACTCCGAACTCTTCCCTTCAACATCAAAATAGCCTGTTTTTTATTTTTTCTTTTCCATGTGTATGTGCACACACACACACACACACACACACACACACTATTGACTAGTTGATGTCTTTTTGTATTTTCTATGACTTTGGGATTGTTTTTCTGTTTCTGTGAAGAATTTGCTGGCATTTTGGTAGCCTTCGCTTTAGACAGGGAGCTGGTCACCAATCTCCTTGCCGCAACGAAAAGCTGGAAATGCACCTCAAGGAAAGGTTTATTTTGGTTCGTGGTTTGAGAATGTGGCACCTCAAAGCAGGAAGACATGCTGAAGAGAGAATAAGTGGTTGATCTCGTTGTATTCCCCCCTCCCTTCCCTTTAGTCCCGCTCCACCCGCCAGCCTCTCCCCCTGCAGCCCCTCCCTCCAGCTGCTCCTCCTCCTCAGCCCCTCCCTCCTGCAGTCCCTTCCCCTCAGCCCCTCCCCCTGTAGCCCCTCCCTCCTGCAGTCCCTTCCCCTCAGCCCTCCCCTGTAGCCCCTCCCTCCTACAGCTCCTCCCCCCTGCAGCAGTGGTTCTCAACCTTCCTAAGTCCTCGACCCTTTAATACAATTCCTCACATTGTGGTGACTCCCCCAACCATAAAACTATTTTCATTGCTGCTTCAAAACTGTAATTCTGCCACTGTTGTGATTTCCGTGCCCATGGACCTATGAAAGGCTAGACACGGCGTGGTCCATACACACATAATGGGATATTATTCAGCCTTAAAAGGGAAGGAACGCTTGACACATGCTAGGACATGATTGAACCCCGAGGACAGTATACTCAGTGAATAAGCCAGTCGTGAAGTAGCAAGTCCCGTGTGACTCCACTTCTGTGAGGTTCTCAGAGAAGTCAGGTTCAAGGGAAAACGACAATAAAGCACATGGGGAAGAGTCAGAAAGGATGGGCAAGAGTGGAAGGGAGCAAGAGAGGCTCATGGGAGGAGTGTGATTACTAAACATATTCCACCATGTATGGAAATGCCACAGTAAAACCCACTATCATGTAATGTTTATATGACAATAGTTCATTATTCTCTTTTTAAAGAGGAGGAGTGGCGGCTGCGGGGGGGGGGGGGGGGGCTAAGAGCGGGAGCGATGAGGAGTCGGGTTTCAAGGACTGCAGAGTTTCAGCTAAGTAGGATGCAAAAGTTCCTAGAAACTGTCACCCTTCCTGAGATCTCGGGAACATCCTAGAGAAAGGGTGCAAGAACTGTGGGAGCCAAAGAGGGTGGGGCTGAAGTGAAGTGTGAGTCTTCGCATTGCTTACAAGTATGGAAACGTCAATAACAACAAAAGAACAGTTCCCTTGAAGTTGGGCCTGGGGTGGGGGAGGGGGGACACGCGTCCGCGAAAGCATGGACACCTGAGTCCCGTCCCCAGAGTGCGCAAATAAAGCCAGTACAGTGGCTTCTCTACGGCTCTCTACCCTAGCCTTGCTTTAGAGCCCCAGGTTGGTGAGAGATCCTCTTTCAAAAAACAGTGCAGACAGCACCGCCGCCGGAGGAATGATGGCTGGAGTTGCCCTCTGCCTTCCATGAGCATGCGCACACTCCACAGGCCAATAGTTAAGCTGTCCTGATTTGTTTTCAGACAAGGTCTCACTGTGTGACCCTGGCTGGCCTGGAACTTTCTACGTGGACCAAGCTGGCACAAAGTCACCTGCCTCTGTGTCCCAAATGCTGCAATTAAAGAGGTGCGCCACCACACCCTGGCCCAAGGCCAGCTACATTGTGTGTTGTGTTATGTAACCACAAAGTTAATAAGAAAAACGAATTAGTGCGTAGTTTTTCCTCTTCTTAAAGCATAGTAGCTTTCCATTTTGCTCAGAATAATAGCTGAGTTCCTCAAGTAACCTAGAAATCTCTGCTGGCCTCGGTTCCCTGCCCAGCTCCATCGCAGAACACCCAGGTAGCAGGCATGTTCGTGTGCGTGTGCGTGTGCATGCGTGCATGTGTGTGTGCGTGTTTCTTCTGTCTTTCTCTCCCTTTCCCTCCCCCTCTCCCTCACCATTCTTCTGTATCTCTCTCTCTCTCTCTCTCTCTCTGTGTTGTGTGTGTGTGTGTGTGTGTGTGGTGTGTGTGTGTGTGGTTTGTCTCTCTCTGGCCCTGTCTGACTCTGGCTCTCTGGCTCTCTCAAACTCACCATGTAGCCAAGGATGACTTTGAACTTCAGATCCCCTCCCTCTGCTGAGTCCCTGAGTACTGGGTTACAGCTGAGCACCGGCAGGACTTTATTCTCAGCGCACCTGCTGCTTTGTCAGACCATCCTCTACTGGGTGATCCCCTTTGGGTCTCTCTGCTCCTGACTGCTTACTCCTTACAAGTTACACTCACATGCTTGTTCACGCCTCCTGTGAAACACACACACACACAGGACAGGGCCTCAGGACCACCACTCTTCCAGAAGGAGGATACCATCACTGCAGGAGGCACAGCTCAGCCACATTCCTGTCAGGACTACCTTTACCCTTGCTAAATTCTGAGATCTTCCTCATGGCTGAGGATTAGGGTTAAATTACACATGTAAAGTTTGGCTCTTAGTATACAACCAGGACCTTAAAACTATAAAAACCTGGCCTGAGGTGACACTTGCCTGTAATCCCAGCGCTCTGGGGACTGGGGCAGGAGGATGGTGAGTTCGTAGTGCATATATAATCTCTTGATGTTTATAGGACATCAAAAGCCCTGGAAACCAGGTTAAGAACCCTAAGTATACAGAGAGAACAAAATTTATCAGAATGCTGAGAAGCATTGCTAACTTGTGAAGAGCCTGGAGCACAGAAACGCTGTACCCTGAAGACCTAAGACCAGCATCTCTAGGTCCACAGTGCCCCTGCTGGTAGGCGCCAGAAACTGCAAGGCTTGCCTTGTGGAAGGAAATTCGTCCCTCTGGGAAAATACTTCAAAAGCCCCCCCTAAACTCTTCAGATGAGACTGTTCCCTCAGCCATCTCTAGAGTCTAACATCTCTCGGAGACATGAGACATGTCAGTTCTGCCCCTCTGCTTGTCACAAGTCTGGAATGGCCGTTAAACATCATTATGGAATACCATTATGCTCTTAATAATTGGTCTCTCTGTCTCTTTGGGAATTGAACTCAGGGTCTCAAATGTCCAAGATACATGCTCTACCACTAAGATACACCCTCAGCTCAATAATTGTGATATTTCTAATTATTGTTACAATCTTTGCCACAAGCCAGTGTCCTTGGTACCAGAGAAGCTGAGGCAGGAAGTTTGAAAGTACAAAGCCCATCTGGGGTGCAGACTGAGTTCAAGGACAGCCTGGGTAGTTTGATGAGGGCCCCACTCAAAATAAATAGTAGAAAACAAGGACTGAGGAGGGACCCTAGGGATAAGGTACTTGTCGAGCATACACGCTGGGGGTGGACTTCTTGGACTGCCCGGATCCCCTTGGCTAATCTTTGTTACATGCATGGCTTCATGCATGCTTTAAACAATACTTAGAAAGATGGTTCAGCCGCTAAGGACACTTGCTGTTCTTATAGAGGGCCAGTTCAGCTCCTCAGTACCCTCGGCAACCCTCCCCCACACCAAGTGCCTCACGATCACTTGTGGTTTCTAGCTCCAAGGGATCCGATGCTCCTTCTGGCCTCCACTGGTAGCCACACCCAGAGACACGCATATAACTAACGGTACACTAAACAAACAAACAAACAAACAAAAACCAGTGCTTTCCACATTCACAGTTTGTGATTCATTACACTCTGAAATCATAGAAATCACTGTTGCTAGGAACAGGTGACACCGAGAAAACAAACAAACAGCTACAGCAGAGACATTTAGAAAGGGCCAGGCATGGGGTAACACATCTTTAAATTCAGCTCTTAAGAGGCAGAGGCAGGCGAATCTCTATAAATTCGAGGCCAGCCTGATCTATGGAGCAAGTTGTTCCAGGATAGCCAGAGCTACACAGTGAGACCTTGTCTAAAAAACAATAAATAGCCAGGCAGTGGTGGTGCATACCTTTAATCCCAGCATTTGGGAGGCAGAGGCAGACGGATCTCTGAGTTTGAGGCCAGCCTGGTCTACAGAGCCAGTTCCAGAATAGCCAGAAAAAACATCATCTCAAAAAACAAACAAACAAGCCGGCGGTGGTGGCGCACGCCTTAATCCCAGCACTTGGAGGCAGAGGCAGGCGGATTTTGAGTTCGAGGCCAGCCTGGTCTACCAAGCGAGTTCCAGGACAGCCGACTACACAGAGAACCCTGTCTCGAAAAACCAAAAAAAAAAAAAAAAAAAAAAAAAAACAACAAACAACAAGCCACAAGAAACAATAAGGGATGGAGAGATGGTCAGCAGTTAAGAGCATGACTGCTCTTCGGAGGTCCTGAGTTCAAATCCCAGACATATGGTGGCTATACATCCGTAATGAGATTGATGATCTCTCTTTTTTTTTTTTTTTATTTTTTTTATTTTTCGAGACAGGGTTTCTCTGTGTAGCCCTGGCTGTCCTGGAACTCACTCTGTAGACCAGGCTGGCCTCGAACTCAGAAATCCGCCTGCCTCTGCCTCCCAAGTGCTGGGATTAAAGGCGTGCGCCACCACCGCCCGGCCGAGATCTGATGATCTCTTACAGGGTGTCTGAAGACAGCAACAGTGTACTTACATATAACAATAAATAAATAAATGTTTGGGCTGGAGCGAGTGGGGCCAGAGGGAGAGGGAGAAGGGAAGGGGAAAAGAAAAAGAAAAGAAAAACCAACCAACAAACAAACCAACTATCAGGCAGGAACTTTGTGATTCACGGCCAGCCTGGTCTGTATGGCGAGTTGTTTCTGGCCAGCCAAGGGTCACTACGTAAAAACAGTTTCTATAAATGACTCTGTGGATGTTACAACCTAGCTTCAATGACTGTGTCTCCATCACATAGTTCTCTATGGCTGGTTAAAATCCAGGTGTACAGACGTCAAAGTAACTGTGGGAAGGAAGGAAGGGTGTATGCAAGGGCAAAGCCCACCATGTTCACAGGTTTCACCTGTGTCTACAGCCCCTCCCGTATGACAACAATGTTTTGTTCTATCTAAGCTTGGTCTGAGCATGAAAACGCACCCCAGACTTCAGACAGGCAGAGAACTGAAATGTGCGTCTGGATTTTTTTTTTTTCCCCTTTCAAAACCTGGACGCTAATACAATCACAATGTCTGTCGCTCGTTTGTAAAGATCACTGAGCAAACACATGTGGGGTTCCAGCTGGACCTTGGTGGTAGAGCACTTAGCTTGCTTATGGGAGGTGAGACCTGGAGTTATCTCCCGTGCTGAGTGGGAGCAGAGAAGAGGGAGAGAGCACACTTAGGATCCTGCAGTATGTAGAACTACTCAATAAAAGACTGGAGAGACGGGCTGGCAGGTAAGAGCACGTGTTACGTTTGCAGCAAACCTGAATTCAGTCACCAGAACCCACGTAGAGACTCACAACCACCTGTAACTCCAGCTCTAGGGGATCAACACTTTTTTCTGGTCTCCACAGGTATCGGGCCCGCCAGTGGTACATAGATATACATGTAGGCCAAACATTCATATAGATTGTTTTAGTTAGGGTTTCACTGCTGTAAGAGACACCACAACAAAGGCAACTCTTATAAGGACAAACATTAAATTGGGGCTATCTTACAGCTTCAGAGATTCAGTCCATTATCGTGGTGGTAAGCATGCGTCTTGTAAGCAGACTTGGGGCTGGAGGAGCTTTGAGTTCTCCATCTTGATTCAAAGGCACCCAGAAGGGCATCTCCTCCATACTGGGCAGAACCTGAGCACAGGAGTCTCAAAGCCCACCCCACAGTGACACACTTCCTCCAACAAGGCCACACCTCTTAATAGTGCCACTCCCTGGGCAAAGCATATTCAGGTCACCACATAGATACAATAAAATAAAATATTTTTGAAATTTATATTCATTTATTTTATTGTAGAGGTATGACTATTTTGCCTGTGCGTATGTACCTATGTATGCATGCCTTACCTCTCAGAAGGAGTTGGATCCCCAGAACTGTAGTTACAGATGGTTGTGAGCTTGCCGTGTGGGTGCTGGGCATCGAACCCAGGTCTTCTGCAAGAGCAACAGGTGCTCTAAACTCCTGAGCCAGCTCCCAGCCCCAAATTAAATATCTTTTAAATTCAAGAAATACTAGGTGCTATTCTTATCACCGTCGCTGGGATGCTAGTTTGAACTCTTTTTAATTTACCAAAGGCACTGATAGCCAGCCATGTGGCTCCGAGGCCAATGAAGTGTTGAAGGAAACAAGAAAGAAAAGTCTCCATGATTCAACAGCAGTCACTAAGGAAACATTCTTTTCAGTGTGTTCACAGAAAACACAGGAACAGGAACCAAGTCGCTTCCTCCCTCTGCCCATGAAGTCTCGGTCACTCATTCCCAGGGTAAAGTGCTCACATGGGTTTTGTTTGTTTGGCTTTGACATTTTTACTGAGCTGTGATTCATACATTATAAACTTGTCATTTAAAGTTGGTGGCTTTTGGCATAGTCACTGTGGTGAGACACCATCTCCAGTACTACCTCATTCCAAAACATTCCTATGGCCTCCCCCAAAAAGATACCCCAAACTTGTCTCCAGCTCTATTCTTTCCCTCTGCACCCCCTGGAAGTGGATAATCTATCTCCCATCTCTATGGTAGTCTATTCCAGACATTTTATATAATTCGATCAGACCCTGTTCAGACAGGGTCTTACGTAGTCCAGGCTAGCCTCCAGCTCACTACTAAGCCAAGAATGAACTGGAATTTCTCTTCTCCCTGCTCCAGCTCCTGAATGCTGGGGTTACAGGTGTATGCCCCGTGTACACATTTTTGTATAAATGTGTCTTGAGCTCTCCGATGTTTGCCTACAGGGGGGATTTTGGGATCATAGGGTCAGTTTACATTTGACCCTTTGAGGAGCCACTAAGCAGTTCTGCATGGCAGCTAAATCATTTTACAATCAATCCACCAGCACACGGGCAAAGTTCTCAATTAGCAAAATAACAAACCGAGGAGAAACCTCAGTGATTCCGAGCAGAGCAGGCCGATATGCAAAGCTTATTGCAGTCTCCCTCCATGCTTACAGACAGGTGTCAACGTTATTTAATTAGTACCTTAGCAGGTAAGAATCATCGCCTTGTGTTTGCTTTCTCTTGCCCTAGTCACTGATGAGGTGTTTCTCATTCATTTGTTAGGATTTTTGGTTTTTTGGGTTTGGGGATTTTTGTTTTGTTTGTTTTGTTTTGTTTTGTTTTGTTTTGTTTTGTTTTTCGAGACAGGGTTTCTCTGTGTAGCCCTGGCTGTCCTGGAACTCACTCTGTAGACCAGGCTGGCCTCGAACTCAGAAATCTGCCTGCCTCTGCCTCCCAAGTGCTGGGATTAAAGGTGTGCACCACCACTGCCTGGTTGAATTTTTGTTGTTACTGTTGTTGCTTTAGATTTGGGGTCTTGTTTGAGGGCTTGGAGGGTTTGTTTGTTGTTTGTTTGTTTGTTGTTTTGGAGACAGAATCTCTGTATCCCCAGCTAGCCTGGAACTTGCTGTGTAGATCAGGCCTAGAATTCAGGGTCTTCCACAAGTACTAGGTTTATAGGTGTGTACCATCATTGCTGTTATCTGTGTTCCAGGCCAGCCTGGTCTACAGAGTGAGTCCAGGACAGCTGGGCTACACAGAGAAACCTGTCTTGAAAAAACTAAAAAAAAAAAAAAAAAATTTTGTTTACAAAAATCTTAGTCTTTGTGGGTATATGTCACCTAATAAATTGACAAGGACCAAGGTCGCCACATTTGAGGGACAGCGATGTAAGCCGAACCTGGAAGCACAGACCTGTAACCCAGGTACAGCGGAAGCCAGCCTGGGTACAGAGAAGCACTGATTTAGCAGAGCAAGCATTGAACCAGAAACCGAAATGTTCATTTTCTGCTCTAATGTTTGTTTACTTTTGGTTTGAGTTTTTGTTTTATTTTTGAGACAGATCTGACTACACAGCCTTGGGTGACCTGGAACTCATTGTATCGACAGGCTGGGTCAGCTCACAGAGATCTGCCTGCCTCTGCCTCCTTAATGCTGGGATTAGAGGCGTTCAAGAGTCATTATGTGACCACACTGGTATGGAGCTTGTTGTAGCCTGGTACTGAAAACCTCTTTCTAGATCCTTCTGCCTCCACCTCCCTCTTGAGCGTTGGGACTACAGAGCGCAGCACCTTGTTCAGCCATCTTGATTAAGTAACTTGAAGAGGAATCACTGTGCAGGGTAGGGTGGTGTAAGCCTTTAATCCAGAACTCAGGGACAGAGGAGGTGGATTTCTATGAATTCAAGGCCAGCCTGGTCTACATAGCCAGCCCAGCCAGTCAAGGCTACATAGTAAGACCCTGTCCAAAAAATAAATTATATAATATATATATATATTATATATATATATATATATATATATAAAATGGTGATATTCTTTGATTTAGCATCTTTACCATGTTCTGCCCAAAGAGTATGAAAACTTGAAAATAAAAAGGCTTTGTAGATTCTAAACCTTGGATAAAAAAAGCCCCAGGCAGGGTGGCATGCACCTGTGAGCCCAGCTCTCATAGGGGCTGATGCAAAAATATAGCTCATTCAAGACAGGCCTGGAGTACACAGCGAGTTCCGGGAAAGCCTGGACTACATAGGGAAACCTAGCCTCTAAGGTGGGTTTGGGGGAAGCCACCTGCTGCTTTGGCTTCCCTTTCTTTTGGCTCCAAACAACCCCTCCACTGGCAGGGAGAACTCTAGTGACCAGAGCTCATAAACTGTTCTACTTTTCACTGCTGGGAGTTCTCTGTGTCTGCCTTTCTGGACTCCTCCGTAACTAGGGTGGAGGGAGTGAAACCTCCAATCAGCATAGAGTTTTGCAATCAGCCCCAACTGTGAGACCAAACATCTGCCTCACCTCTCAAGGCAACCCATGCTGGAGAACACACCTTCCCCTCCCATATCACCCTGCGGTGAGCATAGAAACAGCTGAGTTACGAGCCAGACAAGGGAGAGGACGCTCCACCCTACATACCTGCCCTCTAGAAATTGATTTGTGCTGCATTGTTGCTGGGAGCCATGGAAACCACAAGTGACCAGTGAGTCAGATGGTAGTAAACAGGATTCTTTACTAACAGAAGTTACCCCGGCAACCTGCGAAAATAGGACCCTGTGTCTCTTGGTTTAACCTCGGAGCACCTCCAGACACCACTACCTTGCTCCTTATCCCCAACATACCCCTTGACTGTGGAGACTCTGAGAACAGGAAGCAACCAACGGTTACCTGCTCTTTGTTTTGTTAGTTTTTAAATTTTATACATTTTTTTGTTTGTTTTTTTGTTGTTGTTGTTTTTCTTTTTTTGTTTGTTTTGTTTGTTTTGTTTTGTTTTGTTGTTTTGTTTTTCAAGATAGAGTTTCTCTGTGTAGCCCTGGCTGCGCTGGAACTCCCTCTGTAGACCAGGCTGGCCTCGAACTCAGAAATCCTCCTGCCTCTGCCTCCCAAGTGCTGGGATTAAAGGCGTGAGCCACCACTGCCCGGCCTTAATTTTTATACATTTTAAGTTAAATATAATTATATCCTTTTCGCCTTTCCCTTTCCTCCCTGCAATCCATCCCAAGCTCCATCCAATTTCTTCCATGTCTCTCTTCACTCTCACGTTAACAGCCTCTTTTTCTTTGGCTAGTATTGATACATATACAATACATATACAATACACACACATATATAATACATATACAATGCATATACATATACACATCATATACATCATATGCATCATATACATCATATACACATATACATATATGTGTGTGTATATGCACAGATGTATAAATGCAACCCACTGAGTCTGTTTTTGTGTATTGGTGTTCAGGAATGACCCCTTGTATAGGATGAGCAATTAGGGAGCTTATCCCTGGCAAAGGCTAATTCTCTACTCTGCAGTCATATCTTAACTGTAGTTCTTTGTTTTGGGGGCACGTGAGTATCCCTACCCCCTTTCTGGGTTCACATGTCTATTGATATTGCTATTGTTCAGATAATATTTACACAGCCATTTCTCTGAGAGACTTTCACAGTAGACGTCCTGGTATTCTGACTTAAAGCTGTTCTATCTCCTCTTCTTCAAGGTTTCCTGAACCCTAGACTCAAGAGCTGTGATGCAGATGCAGCCATTGGAGCTGGGCTCCCTGTACCCCGTTGATCTCTGCGTTGTGTCCAGGTGTGATTTCTGTGATGTTCTCCAATTGCTTTAAAGAGAAACTTGTTTGAGAGGAGTGATAGGTGGATATAAAGATAAGATTTAGAACAGAGTTAGGATTTAATACCCACTTGCATCGTTGCAGTAGTAGATTCTCTTCTAAGATCCATAACCTGGTTAGCCCTGGGAAGCCGGCTTGGTTTCTAGTAGCAGAGAAGATTTCTTTCCTGTCGAGTGGTTCTTAAGTCCATTAGACAGCAGTTGGTTATCACCAACTTGAAGCCGATACTGCACCTTTACAGCTATGGTACCTTGGTCATTGTTGTGGTTCGTGGATGTCACAGCTGGATGGGCTATCACTTGCTTCCCTCCACTGGCAGCTTCCACAGCACCTTCTAGTACTATAAAAAGGAGACTGCGGGAAGGGGGCTTTCAGGTTAGACCTAGCTCACATGACCCTGTTCCCTAAGGCTGCTGTGTCTTCAACGGGAGGAGCTTATCTCTGAGACTCAACCAAGGGCAACTCTATTATCTTGGGAGTCACTTGGACTACGATCACCACCATTCAAAAGGGGATTTCTCATACGTGGTAGGGGATCTTGTTAGCCTATGGTTCTTGTGGAGAGGGTTGTTAACCCAAGTGGCCTGATCATCTCTCTTTCTCTGTGTGTGTGTGTGTCTGTGTGCATTGTGTATGATTTTAGTTAAATATTATGTAATAAAATTCCTTGAGGCTTTGTCAAACAACCGTGTGGTTATTCATCCTTCATCCCTCATCTGTCTATCTCTTTCTGTTTTGTCCTCCCATTCCCAGTTAAAGCCCTTCCCATTTTTCCACTTACTACTTAAAATCACCCAGATCCTGCTACTCCCCTCTCAAGCCCTACACATGCGCGCGTGCACACACACACACACACATACACTCACTCACTCACTCACACTCCATGGTCCCATTATACCTCCCTGTTTTCTGTGGTTACTCCATGGATTTATAACCATACCTGAGGATTTGGAGCTAGGAACCACAGATGAGACTGAGTCTGGGTTATGCATATCAATAAATCTTTCCTAGGTCCATTTATTTACCTGTAGATTTCACGACTTTACTTTTCCTTGTAGCTGAAGAGTATTCTATTTTGTACATGTACCATATTTTTATTACCCACGCATCTGTTGCAGACACTTAGAGATTGCTTCTGTTTCCTAAGTGATGTGAATGGTGTGGTTAGCTGCTGAGCAAGTATCTGTGGATTAGGGTGTTGAATCCTTTGGACATATGCCAAGCGGTGTGGTTGAGCTGAGTCATACAGCAAATAGACTCTTAGTGCTCTGTGGACTCTCCATGCTGCTTTCCGGAGTGGCCACGCCCATCTATATTCCCAACAGCAGTGAATGAGGGTTCCCTTTCCCCACAACCTCACCGGCATTTACGATCAGTTGTTTTATAAGATGAAATCTCAAAGTTGTTTTAATCTTTGTTTCCCTGACTACTAAGAACGACTGTCTTAGTCACCGTTCTATTCCTGCGAAGAGACACCATCACCAAGGCAAAGCTTATAAAAGAAAGCATTTAGTTGGGGGCTTGATTACAGTTTCAGAGGGTTAGTTCATGATCATTATGGCATGAAATGTTGTGCTGCCATCATGGGGCTGAGAGCTTACATACTGATGCACAGGTAGCAGGCAGAAAGAGAGACCCCCGGGCCTGGTGTGGGCTTTGAAACCTCCCAGAGACACAGCTCCTCCAACAAGGCACACTTCCTCACAAGCCACACTCTCATCAAGACCACCTCCAAATCCTTCCCAAAGAGTCCTACTAGCTAAAGAGGAAACATTCAAACATGAGCCTATAGAGGGCCATTTTCATTCAAACCACCACGACAAGGAACACTTTTTGAGATATTTCTTAGCTATTTTTATTTCTTCCACTGAGAACTCTCGAGATTCCTGAATCACATTTTGATTGGTTCCTTTGTTCTCTTGACTCGTTTTTTGTTTTTAGTTCTCTCTGTATTCAGGATCATTTTCTTCTATCAGATGAATGGCTGGCAAGTATTCTCCCTGAGTCTGCCGCCTTCTTCACTTATTGTTTCTTTACCAGCTGCTCTTCAGTATCACCTCAGCTCACTGTGGTGATCAGTGGCGGAAGCACAGTGCTTTACCTGAGAAGTGTCTTGCTGGTGTAAGAGCTGGTGTTTGGGGTTGTTGTTTGTTTGTTTGTTTGTTTCTGAGGCCAGGTGTACATCCCTGGCCTATAACTTTCTACACAGATCATGCTGGTTTCCAATTTGCAATGATCCTCCTGCCTCTAATCTGAGTGCTGGGATTCAGGGCATGAGCCGCCACGCTCAGCCTTGGTTTTGGTTTGCTCTGGTGTGGTTCAGCACAAGCTTCATTGCTTGCTTTGTTTGGAGTTGGCTTGCTTGTGTTTTTGTTTTGGTGCCCGGAATCAAACCCAAAGCCTTGTACACAGTAGGCCAAGCTGTCTACTGCTAAACTCAGTTCCCTGACCCTATTCTAAGTCAAAATGAATAGGAGTAGTGACCACTGAGCTTCAGTGATGTGCAAATTTCAAATCAGAAAGGTAGGCGTGTGTGTGTGTGTGTGTGTGTGTGTGTGTACGTGTGTGTGTGTGTGTACATATATGTATGTGTAACTTAGACTTCAAAACACATTCAACACAAAATGTAATTCTAAAAACTCCAGTGTTCGTGGAGGGGGAGGGCATGTTCCCAAACCCTTTGGACTCAGCTGTTTGTGTTGCTCCCAACACTATGAAGACATCCTTCCGTATGTTGCAGCTCCCTTTGGCCCAGTCAGCACCCACAGCCCTGTGGAACTGGGTATCTCTGAATCCCAAGAAGTCAGTGACCTCGTTGTCACAAAGGCGAGGCACATACACTCCCTGCCTCTTGGCTTATGGTGTTCTAGCTGTGTCAGGATTCAGCCAGCGAGAATCAGCCCTCCTCCTTGAGCCTTGTCCTGGTTTGCTTTCTGCTGCTTGATCACACCTTTGACCAAAAGCAACTTGCAGAGGAAAGGGTTTGTTTTATCTTATACTTCCAGATAGCAGTTCATCTCTGAGGGGAACTAGGGCAGGAGCTCAAGGCAGGAGCTGAAACTGAGACCATGGCCTGCTTCCTAGCCTACTTCCTCTGGCTTGATGGCTATTTTTCTTATACAGCATAGGCCCCATCTGCCTAGGGTAGCACTAACGGGGGTGGGGAGGTGGGGAGTAGCTCTAGTGGGTAGCACTAACTGGAGTGGACTGGGTCCTCCCACATGAATTAGCAATTAAGAAAACACCCACAGACATGCCCAGGACAAACTGACGGAGGCAGTTCCTCAATGAAGGTTCCCTCTTCTCAGATGACTCTGCTTTGTGACAAGGTGACAAAACTAACCAGCGTACAACTCCAGTACGGTAATTTAAGTTTCTTTATAAAGTTGGTCTGCCCTGGGGTGTTGCATTATAATGATGGAAAATTACTAACACAGTTTTCTAAACCTTAAAAAAATAAAAATAAAAACAAGCCTAGCAAGAATGTCTTTAAAATAAATAATAACAAAAGTTGCTGTCTAAACTGACAGATCACTCCATGGGATGGGTGAGGGGAAGGATCTTGTTGTAGAACAGCCAGAGGCATCTGGAAGAGTCCAGAGCAGAGAGAGAGTAATGGACTGAGCATGGCCAGCAGCAGATTGGATCTCACCATGAGAGAAGCTGAAGCAGGGAAGAGAGACAAGAGAGAGACAGACAGACAGACAGATAGAGACAGAGAGAGACAGACAGACAGACAGACAGACACAGAGAGACAAAGAGACAGACAGACTGACAGACACAGAGAGACACAGAGAGAGAGAGACAGAGAGAGAGAGAGAAAGAGAGGACACACACAGACAGACAGACAGAGAAAGAGAGACACAGACAGACAGACAGAGACAGAGAGACAGAGAGTGACAGAGACAGAGAGACAGACAGAGACAAAGAGACAGGCAGAGACAGACAGAGACAGAGAGAGACAGAGACAGAAAGGACAGAGACAGAGAGAGAGAGAGAGAGAGAGACAGAGAACAAGAGGGGGAACCAGAGATACAGAGGGGGAGGAGTCAGGGGAGCATGGTGGAAATAGCAGAGCTCTAAGAAGAATGAGGTGCTAGGGAGAGGAAGTTTAGGATAGACGAGGGAGAGGAGCTGGGACTTCAGCACACTCTGACATGGGTGACAGGTACTTGTGATACTGAGGGAGCCCGTGGCCAGCAGGTTCTTTGGGGTGCTAATAGGCACCACAGATAGCCATTTGTCCCTTCTGCCCTTTGGAATTTGGGGGGTGGGGGGAAGGAGTTTCCTTTGAAACTGCCAGTTGCTTTGTTTCTAAGTGGGGGTGGAGGGAATGAGACAAGGTCTTATAATACAGCCCTGGTCAACTGGGAACTCTTATGTAGCTCAGGCTGGCCTTGAATTTACAGCAATTCTCCTGCCTCTGCTTCTCTAATGCTGGGATTACCGATGGGCACTGCCAAGGCAGGCAAGCATAGGAGATAGTTCAGTGTGGCACCCTATCTGTTTGGGTTTACCAGCCCCTTTTCACCTAGCAACCTCAGAACCCACAAGCTCCCATAGGCACCAAAGCACACCCAACTCCCATCCCATAACAATAATACAGATGTCTCTGCCCTTAGTAACAATTTTTTTTAATTTATTTATTTTATCTATGTGAATACATTACAGATAGTTGTGAGCCACCATGTGGTTGCTGGAATTGAACAGGACCTCTGGAAGAGCAGTCAGTGCTCTTAACTGCTGAGCCATCTCTCCAGCCCCTTAGTAACAATTAAACATTTGTTTGTTTTGCTTTTCAACATAAGGTTTCTCTGTTGTCCTCAAGCTTGCTCTGTAGACGAGGCTGGCCTCAAACTCTGAGATCCACCTACCTCTGTCTCCATGTACTGGGGTCAAAGGTGTTCACCACTACACTGGGCTACAACAGTCAGATTTAGGATGTTTCTATTCAAGTATATTTCTCATGTGTCCAGGTATGAAAACTGGACAGCCTGTTCCTTCAGGCCTGAACTGGTTTGGGGTACAGTAAGCTCTTCTTACCTCAGCCTCCTTAAGAGCTGAGAATAACGGTGTGTGCCACCATGGCAGGACATTTATATTTTCTGCTTAAGGACAAAGTTTAAAAATGGAAGCTATTCAGGTCCACACAGCACTTCCGGGGTTCAGACAGATCGGCCAGCAAGAGTGACAATGGCATTAATTTCCTTACCTCCTAATTGTCCAAAGATGCCTGAGTGCAAGGTAAGGACATGATGAAGGTGGCGCGGTGCCTTGTCACCCACAGGTGAGGCCCTCAGAGGCAGAGCACTGCATAGTCTACCTATTGTAATGACTGGGGTGGGGGCAACAGGGGAGGGGGAAGCTGGCGGTTAAAAGACAGGGTTTCTCTGTGTAGTCCTGGCTGTCCTAGAACTCACTCTGTAGATCAGGCTGGCCTCAAACTCAGAGGTCCACCTGCCTCTACCTCTTGAGTGTTGGAATTAAAGGCGTGCGCCACCACTGCCCAGCTTATACTCATGACTCTTAAAAAGCAACGTGGTCATCTCCAATCCATTACAAAGCACTCTCCAGCCCTGCCTGGAGCAACGTCCTAGTGATCAAGAAAGTTCCAGGTCAGCGTTTCTCACTTCTCTTCCCTGTCGGCTCTGCACTTTGCGTACTATTCATGGCTTCAAGAAGGAGGAAGTGAGGGTTTTCATGCTTGCTTTGTTCTCTCTATCTCTGTCAATAGATGTTTGTCGGTTATAGTAGTTCACTGATGCATCCTACTGAAGTCATGATCATCAACTGAGTTACAAATGCATGGAGTAACATCTAAGAGCATCACGATCTTAACTCATCTGGCCCTCCTGTAACCGGACAAAGTCAACACGATTGCTTTGAAGATACGGAGGTACAGAAATGCCCCAGTTTTCTTTCTATTGCTGTGATATAAACACCATGGCCAACTGGGGAGAGGAGAGTTTATTTTATCTTAAGGCTCACAGACCTTCATGAAGGGAAATAGGGGCAGCAACTCAAGGCAGGAACCAGGAGACAGGAACTGAAGCAGCAACTGGGAACCATGCTGCAGATTGGCTTGCTCAGCTACCTTTCTTACCCCCAGGACCACCTTCCAGGGTTGGTGCCAACCACAATGGACTGGGTCCTCCATGTCAATCATTAATCAAAAACATTCTTTCAAAGACTTGCCTACAGGCCCAATCTGAGAAGAGCCATTTTCTCAACTGAAGTTCTGCCGTCCCGGATGACCTGAACTTATGTCAAGATGACAAAAAAAAAAACAAAAACAACAACAACAAAAAAAACTAACCAGCACAGGAAACATTAGCTATTCTTTGAAATAGCAGAACCACCTCTAAACAGACTGTGTGACATCGCACACATAAGATAAATCACTGGACATGTGCCTTCTCTGGGGCAGGAGGTCCTTGTCCTTCTCAGGAGGTCCCTATCCCTCCTCTTCTGTTGTCAGCAGTTCCCCTGGCTTCACATTCAACCTCAGATGGAATATATTAGCAAATAATAATAATAATATGCAATGACCAAGCAGGAGCAGACTTGTTTATGCCATTATTCCCTAAAGAACAGAGCAGAGCCACACCCAGCACTTGGTGCTATTGGAGGCGATGGACACTCTCAGAGGCGGGTCTAGTAGGAGGTCTTTGGGTCCCTCCAGGGCACTCTTATGATGTGTGAGCAAACCCGTGTCCTTCTTACTTTTCTGTTTCCCTGCTGTGAGATGAATGGTTTGAGCCACTATCACCATGGTGCACTAGGTTGCCACAAGCCCCAAAGCAGCAGGGGCAACCAGTTCATTAAAACCTGAAAACCTGTAATGTCTACAAAACTGTGAGCTGAAATGAACTTAACTTCTTTATAAGCTCTCTGTCTTGGGTCTTCGTTGTGGTGACACAAATCTAACTAACACACAAGCCCTTACCAGTTAATTCTAGGAAAGCAGCCTTTGTGGAGAACAGCACTGTTGGGCCTTCTCTTGATTCAGTCTCTCTGGAGGGTAGATGGGATGCATCAAGGCTCAGAGACAGTGGCTCACACCACAGGCCCCTGCACTGTCAAGCCTCTTCAGGGAAGCCCCCAAGGAGTTTTTCCCCAACCTCTCTCAGCCCCCAAAGAAGTTCTTCATCGGCCCCCTAGGGAGCGTTCTCAACCACCAGAGTTGATTGCTCACACTACGCCCTGCCTCAGTTTACCCTGAATGTCAAAGCTGGTCTTGGCCGGGTGGTGGTGGTGCATGCCTTTAATCCAGCACTTGGGAGGCAGAGGCAGGCAGATTTCTGAGTTCAAGGCCAGCCTGGTCTACAGAGTGAATTCCAGGACAGCCAGAGCTACACAGAGAAACCCTGTCTCGAAAAAAAAAAAACCAAAAACAAACAAACAAACAAAAAAAAGCTGGTCTTGGACACTGTACAACTGACTCCCATCTGAACAAAGGAGTCAGATTTTTATGCTGTCACGCACCTGCCTGTCATTGTATGCAGGTGCTCCATGGAGGGAGCAGGGTGGGTGGGCACTTCTTCAGTTGAAGCAATCATTATTAAGTCAAGAGAGACAACTGAAACTGTCAACGGCACTGACCAAACTTCCAATCATGAGAAGCATTAACCTCTGTGGCAGTACAGATGGGACTGTGTCATTCTGTTGATTTGGTCCAGGCTAGGTTAATGTCATCCTGGGTATGGGCCCTCTTTCTTCTGTTTGGTCTCATGTGGCAGTTTGAATAACAGTTGTCCCCATAGGGCTCATAGATCCGGGTGCTAAGCCACCAGGTTTTGTGCACTGTGTATTCAGATGCTGATTGCTGTGCCTGGAGATCTGGCTGCAGTCTAGAGATTGCCGGAGTCAAGCGACTCCTGTCGCAACGCTGTGTAAAAATTGTTTTCCGTCACCTCTGATTGGTTAACAAAGAGGTAGGACTTCCAAGTCCAGTGAGAGAGTCTCTGGTGGGGAGAGAGGGAGATTCCCCAAGAGCATTTACCATGAGCAGGTCGCCAGGGGAGCCGCTCTGAGGACACTGGTGGAGCAAGAACAACCAGGGCAAGACTAAGTTGGCAGGTAATGGGGCACGTGGCTGGGTAGGAGGCAGGCAGATGGATTAGAATAGATGAGTATCTGCCTGCTATAGTGCTATGAAGCTTATTAACAAACTATAAGGTCTCCAAATCTTTATATTTGGGAGCTACAACAGGCATAGAAAAGCCAGACGTATTTTACAAACCAGGAGAGGCACCATTTGAAAGATTAGAAGGATTAGGAGGTGTGATCTTTTTGGAGTGTCACTGGGGGTGGGAATTCTAGTTTATGTGCTGCCAAAGCGAGCACTAGGGGTGGGAATTTTAAGGTTTCAAAAGCTCATGCCAAGCCCAGAGTCCATTGCTCTCCTGCCTACGGATCAGAATAGCCCTCAGCTGCAGATCCTGCATGCCGCCATGCTTCCTGCCATGATGATAATGGAGCAAAGCCTCTGAAACTGTAGGCCAGCCCCAGTTAAATAATAACTTTTCCTCTTATAATAGCTGTCTTGATCGTGGTGTTTCTTCACAGCACTAGGACAGTGACTAAGACATCTGGGAAGAACTCAGGAGGACAGAGCTCGTGTCCCCGAAGTCTCTCACCCTGCAGAAGGTACTGAGTTCTTCCTCATGCTGGTGGGGAGATTTTTTGAGAGAAAGAAAAGCACAAGACCAATGTTTTTTGTTGGTTGGTTTGGTTTGGTTTGGTTTGGTTTGAGAAGGGTTTGTAATGGTTTTATATACTCACCCCAGAGAGTGGCACTATTAGAATGTGTGCCCTGTTGGAGTAGGTGTTCACTGTGGGTGTGGGCTTTAAGACCCTCACCCTAGCTGCCTGGAAGTCAGTATTCTCCTAGCAGTCTTCAGATGAAGATGTAGAACTCTCAGCTTCTCCTGTACCATGCCTCCTGGATGCTGCCATGTTCCCACCTTGATGATAATGGACTGAACCCTGAACCTGTAAGCCAGCCCCAATTAAATGTTGTCCTTACAAGAGTTACCTTGGTCATGGTTCTGTTCACAGCAGTAAAACCCTAACTAAGACAAGGGGGAAATCTCACTATGTAGCCCAGGGCTATCCCCAAACTCATCATCTTCCTGCTTCAACCTCCCAAATTCTGGGATCATATTTGTAACTGTAGACTATTCCATCTAGCTGCACAAAAACTTCCAGTTGAAACCAGTACGTTTCCACTCCTAGCACACATTCTCCATCCAAGCAAATGTTCTCAAGCTCAAACCAGAGTCATATGGGAGGAAGCTACCAAGCAACACAGAGTCCGTCATGCAAGATCGGAGAGCGTCTACCACAGTGATGGAACAGAATGCCCATCCGCCAAAGCTTGTTCTTCTCCTCATTCATTTGAATGATTTGATTATTTAAAATGTGGTCTTGCCATAGAGCCCTGGCTGACTTAGCTCTTACGATATAGCCTACCATGACCTGTGTAACTCTCCATCCTTCTGCCTTAGCCCCTAGTAGGTGGGATTATAGGGACACAGCATGACACCCAGCTTATAAATCTGAGTAAATACCAGTATTCCTTGTGAAGACCTTGGGAGTCACGTGTCTTTTTCTCTGAATAATGAGACGATCCTTGGGCTGAAGCAAAGTCGTCCAGCTTTGGTTGGTTGGTTTTGCAGACAGAATCTCACTATGTATCCCGAGCTGGCCTTGAACTGGAGATTTCTGTTGCCTCCACCTCTAGTATGCTGGGTTTATATAGAAGGGGCCACTATGCCCTGTTAGGTAATTAACTCTGTTTTGTGCTTCGTCAGAGGTGAGCTTACATGTACAAACTGTCCGTTTCCCACACAATAGGAGTTAAGAGTCAGGGATGAGAGGAATTGAAATTGAAATTCTGTCTTTTGCTCTTGCTACCATTGTCATCCTAAAAATGTCTGATGAACTTTCTGAGTCCATTTCCTCATGTTATGGGACAATAAAGCCTATATGGGTTTTTTTTTTGTTTGTTTGTTTGTTTTAGAGGGGCTATCATGCAGCCATGTCGGCCTTGAACTCAATATAGCCAAGGATGACCCTGAATTTCTATTTTCTTGAGTCTACCTCTTGGATGCTTGGGATGACAGGAATGTACCACATGCCTGCTCTTTGTGGTGCTGGGATGGAACTCAGGGCTTCACATCTCTCAAGCAAACAGTCTACTACCTGAGTTACACCTGAGCTACATCCGCAGTCCCTCCTCAGGTTTAGGTGAAGACTAAATGAAAGAAAACATGTGCCTTGCATACCCTAATCAACCTTATTTAAGGATTAGCTGTTCTTATAAAAATTCTAAATTTAGTTATTATAATCTTCATCTGACATAAAGATAGATAACTCAGCCCACTTCCTGCGACTGTGAGGTCAAGTGTAGTGGAGCACGCCTTCAATCCCAGCACGCAGGAGGTAGAGGTAGGTGCGTCTCTGTGAGTTTGAGGCCAGCTTAGTCTATGCAGTGAGTTGCAGGACAACCAGAGCAAAGTAGAGAGACCCTGTCTCAAAGAAAATAAATAAAAATAATAACAAAAACAAACAAAAAGTAAGTGTCTATGAAGGGCTCCCTGAACTCTTGAACTGGGAGTGGAGTTCAGTGGCAAATTACTTTACATGTACAAAGTCCTGGGTCTAACCCCCAACACCACAAGAGAGGAGGGGCAGGGAAGAGACCCTCCTACTAAGTGGAGCCGCTGACAGACACCCTGATACCTGACACAGGGCAGCAGGCCACACTAAGCCTCTAGGAGCTGTGTGCACAGTGCACATGCACCAATTCTGTTTTCTTTTGTGCTTTTTTTTCCTTTTGAGACACTCTCTAACCTAGGCACACCTCGAATTCACTATGGAGCTGAGTGTGACCTTGAACTCGTGATCTTACTACTCCTACCTCATGTGTGGGAATTCTATGTGCTCCTCGGCACATCCGTGGCAGCTCCTCCTCCTCCTCCTCCTCCTCCTCCTCCTCCTCCTCCTCCTCCTTCTCCTCCCCTTTCCTTTTCTTCATCCCTTCCTCCTCTCCTTCCCCTTCTCCCTCCTCCCCCTCCTCCTCTTCATCTTCCTCCGTTATGCTGGGCCTGTTATGCTGCCAGACAACAGGCTGGACCTGAATTCCTGGACTCACTCCATGCCGCCTCCTTAGAGACATGGCCACCACACCTGGCCTTTTGTACTCTAAAAACAACCAACCAGTGAACACAGGAACAGCAAGGACAGTGAGGGAGGGGCGCTTAGGCAGATGGAGTGGATTAACACAGCCCGGAGGGAAGCCTGTCTAACACACTCCTGTGAGGAGCTGAGGTTGGATCTCACGCTAACACCTTGTTTGATGTAATCAAGGGACTGAATCATTGTGCCTTCCACTCTGCCTTTGTGACTTCAGTCAGGTCAGGTCATGTCTGAAGCTGAGCTGCAGGGATAAGAGCAACAGCACTGGCCTCATTAGGGAAGGCGTGGAGAGAGTGAACTGGTCATGTCGAGGAGTCTTCAAAAACAGTCCCTGACACCTAAGCTGATCCCGCGGGCCTCACTGACAGCCCACATGAATTCCACTGAGGAACTGGTCTCTGAAGGAAGGTGCAGAAACCTTCTGAGAATGAGTGCCCACTAAAATCACCTGTGATGCCGCTTACTCATAGGACAGCCTCTAATAAGGGATTCCCCAGAGCGTAAGGACATTAGACTTGAGCAAGACGAATGCAGGACAGAGATGAGAAAGAACTTTCTGAAAGTCGGGGTTGCCCAATTAAATTGGAAATAATGATTTAGACCTGTGCTGCTCCTGGGCTGAACAGGGAGTGGCATGGTGAGATGGGTTGGGACAGCCAGATGCCCTGGCAAGTGGGTCTTGACACATGTACACATACACACACACACACACACACACACACACACACACACACCCAGGAGCCAGGTCTGTGACCTCTGACTAAGTGACATGGGCTGGGCTGGTAGAAACTGGCCTTGACTAGAGAGAAGGTACCCTAGCTATGAAAACTTTTACAAGGACTAACCTAGTCTCTACTGCACATTCACGTGGGCTTGGGGACATTCTAAAGCTGCAGAAACCCAGAAGACCCGGAGTCGGCACAGAGTGAAGCAAGCACTTTGATGAAGGGAAGTGAAGAAAGCCATCTCGTGAATGTATCAGCCTTTATGTGTGTCTCCCAGGGCAGGCTGGGAGAAGCCTCTCGGGTTGTTAGGTCAAGTCAGGGACCCTCTGTCCAGGATGTCAGCCAGCCCTCAGATTTCAAGGTCTTGTGGGTCTCCTCCAAAAGAACAGGCATAGGGCTTGTTCACAGTCCCTAAAACCAAACCAAATCAGTTGTCATTTCTAGGAGATACCACTAGGGGCAGCAGTGGTCCCCTGGGGTAACGGGGTAGAGAAATAAATCCCTGAGCAGCTGGGACCTGTAAAGAACCTGCTATTGCTGTGGTTTGGGGGTTTTGTTAGGGTTTTTTTTGTTTGTTTGTTTTCCTTCCTGGAAGCAGAGAGGGAGGTCAGGGAGTACTCCACAGGTGAGGAACCTGCACCTCGCTGCTAAGGACTTCCTGGGATCCCAAGACACAAGGGTCTGGGTGAAAATTTTGCACCCTTCTCAGGTCACAAGCAGAGGAAGGCCCAGCAGAGAACAGGCTTTGACGTCAGACACCCAACTCCAAGGCTAGCCCTGGGGAAACCCCATAGTCATTCTGCCTTTGGGGCTCCCTGTTCCTCTTCTAACTTCCTCCATCACCTGTGCCCCCAGCAGACACCTCACAGTGCCACAGTGCTCGAATAGACAAACATCTTCACACACAGTGAAAGAGCCTCAGCTGCTTCCCTGCTGAGCCACCCCCATCTGCAGAACCCTGCTGAAGGGACACTACTAAATCAGGGGGTGATCATATGAAATCATCCAAACACCAGCTATCTAAAATCAGCCGGGAACAGAGACAGAGTGGGCAAGTATCTTCCAAATGGAATGTTCTGGGTCTTCCAGCAAGTGAGTTCAGTGCAAATGCTGAGGCTAGTGCCAGGCTTTATGCAAGGGGCCGTCCCTGCTTCAGGGACATTTAGTCAAGGACCAGGACACACATACAGATAGCTGTGGGGCTGGAATAAGAAAGCAGCGGGTCCTTTGAAGAAACATTGTGAGTGGCCAGTGTCAGCAGGAAAGGAAGTATGTGCTAGGCCTGAGAGGGATTTGAAGGAAGTGAGAGTGTTTGGGGGACACTGCAGGCAACACCAAAGGAGATAACGGAAGCAAAAGCATCAGGAAAGCTCAAGCAGACTCAGGGACGCTGATACACAGGGAGAAGCAGGAGACAAGTGGAAACTGTGACTGGGGTCCAACAAGGAGACCCTTGAATGCCAGAAGAAAGAGGGTTTACCCTCCCAAGTTGCCATGACCTAGAGATGGTGGGATGTCCCTAGGGAACCACGAAAGCAGACTCTGGAAAGCAGTCTTTGGAAAACCTGCCCTTTCCATATCTGTTTGTATATAAGTCTCATATAGCCAGGTGTAATACTGAACCTCTGATCCTCACGCCTGCGCCTCCCCAGTGCCAGAGGAAGAGATGCATGCCACCAGTTTATGCTGGTTCGGGGAGTCAAGCTCAGCACCTCATGCACCCCAGGCAAGCACCGAACCAACTGACTGAGCCATGCCCCAGCCCTGTTTGCTTGTTTCCTTTCTCATTTTTCCAATTATATTTATGTGTGAGAGGAGGTCAGAGGCTCTCCTTCCACTAAGTGGGTCCTGAGGGTCAAACTCCGGTCTTTGTCTTCCCAGACATCTCCTTAGCCTTGTTTGCTGGTTTTTCTGCCAGGGTCTCACTGGGTTGCACAAGCTGCCTGTGAACACTCGGGCTTCGGCCTCCTAGGAAGCGGGGACAACTGTGCTCCACCACACTTAGCTCCCGGCATCTTTACAAGCAAGCTCTTCCATACCATGGGTCTTTGTTCATTCTTTGTTCCAGAAGTGTCCTCCCTGCAGCCCCACCAACCTTTGCGCTCAGCACTGTGGTCTCAGTACAGAGCTCAATTCCTCCAGGAAGCCTTCCTTGCCTGCCCTATGTAGGAACTGGTCCCTCTGACGTGTGCTCCTGGTTTCCGATCCATCACATCTATGTCTACCTTTATCAATGTTTTATCTACCTGTCTGTCTCTCCACAAGTCTGGAATTCCCTGCGTCTGTCTGGCATTCTCTCATTTATCTCTAGACACCTTAGACCTCACACAGATGGACAGGAGGAAGGAAGGCAGGAAGAACGGGAGCCCAAGGCTGATGTAAGGCACCAGCATCTGGAACCAGTGGCCTGGCTGCCTTGTACACATTGTCTTTCATGATCTGCCACCTCCTGCTCAAGTCCCCAGTCTGTCCCAACTCTACAGAAAAGACATAACTCCCTTTGGCTGCCTCCGGTTGCTAGTGACTTCTAGCACCTCATTAGCATAGATGGTCTGCCTCTCCACAGAGATGTGGACTAGGCTTATCCTTTGCTCTCTGCCTCTTGAAGCTTTATATACTAACCCCACAAGATCCACCACCAGGCCCCAAAGTTACTGTTCAGACGGAGCCTTTCGATTCTCCAAACTCGGATCCTAGGACACTTCATCAGCTGTAGGGTCAGGCTGGGGGCCTGATGAAGACCATCTGGCCCAGAGAGGAAACTGAGGCATGGTCAAGGAATATGATCCGTGTTATGACTGCCGGGAACTTCTAAGGAAGCAGAAAAAGAAAAGCGGTATCCAGGAGGTCCCCTCTGTTCTGACCAGTGACTCCCAGTCCCTCCCAGCAGAGCCACTCTGGCACCTGTCTTCGTGAGACTATTCAGTTTCTCTGCTTGAGTTTCCTTCTCAGCCCGCCCCAGGAATCTGTCCTCCACAGCACAGAAGAGCCTGGTGGAGGGGGCAGTTGTTGAAAGGACAGCCAGACAGAACCAGAATAGAAGAAATGGATCAAAAAAGCCTGCAGGTCCACCTGCCCACACACCTGTAGCTGGCCACGTCTCTGTCTTTAGCTGTGTCTGGGAACCTCTCCTCCCAGGGGGCTCCAGGGCACTGGGAGGTGGAGGTGGGACCTCAGCCCTGAGGGAAGGAAAAGGGTTAACTCTCCCTGGGTCCCAGCAGCTCACCCCAGGGGGATGTAAGTCCAGGATTGTCTCTCCTACCCTCTCAACTCCAATTTCCCTCTTTCTTCTCCTTCCATCTTCATCTGGGAAACAGTGGGAGGAGAGGCTAGCAGCCCTCAGCACCAACTGTCTCTGGGGTGTCATTTAATATAGCCAGTAATCAGCACCGACTGGTTCGTTAACTCTCATGCCTACTCGGCATCCCTGGATATGTCTCCTCTTCTCCCAGTCCCCCACAGTGTGAATGCTAGGAACAGATGAACACTACATCCTTGACAAATGTGCTTTTCTTCCAACTCCTTCCCCCCAGTGCACACAACTGGGCGGGGGGGGGGGGAGCAAGAGGCAGGATGGGAGCAACCAGAGCTCCAGAGGGCTCCTCTGTAAACGCTGGTACCTCAAAGCATCATAATCTGAAAAAGAACACGGGCAGCCAAATTTGTGGTGGAGAACAAGAACACACATTCAATCAGCCAATGGTAAGGTGCCTCTCCAGACGGAAGGGAGCCATGGGACAGGGTGAGAATTAGAGCTTTTTTGCTCTAACCAGAGACCTTGAAGACTACATGCTTTGTGTGGTAAATAAGAAATCGTGTCAAACCCAGTTCAGTTCATTGGCACAGGAAGATCCCAAAGTGGGCCTCAGACCTGTCCACGACCCTGCAGAGACTTCCACCTCTGGATCACACATTCATGGGATGATGCTTCTCGTTTCTTCCCTCAGACCGGACGACATGACTTGGGAATTTGAGGGGGGAAAAGTCTTTCACATCATGCCCAGCCAGTGCTGTACTGCTTTGGAGAAACTGTGTAGCCTTTAGAAAGGACCACACTGGCCCAAGCGCAGTACGGTGGGAGGGTGCCCTCACCTGGTATGCCCTCTCCCTCCAGGCTTAGGTAATGGGAGTAGTGTTGAGTATGGGCTAAGCCTGGTCCCTGACCCCTCCCTGAATTAGACGCAAAGTCCACAGAACCTGTTGCCAGGGCAGGCCAGCAGGTCCACTGGAGATAAGGCCTACACTTTGGACTCCATGGCCAGACAGTCATGGTGCCGAGGATCTCTGAGACTACGCCCTTCCTGATGCTAGGCTGGCTCCCTTTCAGGGTAACGGTCTAGGACAGGCAAGAGGGGTAGGGGTGCAAAGAAGGAATGGGTACCTGCCACAAGTCACTTGGTCATTACCTCTCCGCCTCCGCCTAGCGGCGCCCAACCTCTCATTTACCCCTCATTACCCTGGCGCCTGGTAGGGGTCTGGCCGGAAAGGGAGGACACGCTGGTGGCCTGTGGGTGGCACAGGTTCCAGTCCCTGACCCTGACCAGGTGACAGATTGCTGGCTAGTTCAGGTAAAAAAGAAAGGGAGAAGGCACACACTGCGAAGTGAGCACTCCTGCTCTGGGATTGCTGTACTGGGAATCCGGCTCCCAGACCTCTCGTCCCGGTGACCCGGACCGCGACGCTGCACAGCCCGCAGGGAAGGGGAGGTGCCAGCCTGCGTCCCGCCCCTCTGCCTGCACCTTCACCTCCCCTCCCGGCCCGTGCTGCCTGGTCCTGCGGGCCGCTCGGTCCTAGTCCCAGGCTAGGGACAGAGGGGTTGCCATCGCCAAGGAAGTTGACAACGACCCGGATTTCCACCGGATCCAGCGGACATTAAGGACAGCGGAAGCCCGGACACCTGGCTCACAGGTGAGCACTTGGGAGGGCAAGTGCCAGGCGGGCAGGGAACCGGGGATCTGGGACAGGGTCGCAAGGCCTCAGAAGGAGGAGGGAAGGAGGCTGGGAAAGAGGGAGGGAGGAAAGCTGGGCCTGGGAAAAGATAGAAAGAGTGGGAGTTGGAAGGGATAGTAAGGGGGGAGGGGAGGAGAGGCGGGGGATTGCCCTCAGGGTTGGACTGTTGTTGGCCCGGGGCGGGAGACATAATGAGCGATCTCCCCTGCGCATAAGTCAGAGAAAGTTAGGGGAGAAAAATGGAGGTGCCTGGGGCCCAGTTGATGGGAAACCAGCCCCTGTGTTCCTGAGTCCAACTCCCATTAAGGGCCTCTTCCCTTCAGGCCCTGCCTACTGCAAGGGATGGGTCTTCCATCCAGGTTTGGAAAGGAGGGGTGGAGTGCCGCATCTGACTTCCAGCTCTATCCATGGTGGTGCCCTCGGAGGCCGGGACAGACCGAACTTAGTGGGAGACAAGTGGGCTGCTTCAGCTAGGCGAATCTCCACAGAGCCTGTCTGTCTCCCGACTTCGCCAGACTGTGCGTGGACGTGGGGGGTCCAGGTAAGGCGTATGCAGACTTCCCAGTAAAGGGACAGAAAAGACCATTGTAGAGTCCCTTGTCTATTGAGTCTCAGTTGTGACTAACAGAAAAGCAGCCATGGATGGCAAGCCAACCAGTCAGGGTGGCTGTCTGGCTGAACCATGATAAAACTAGCTGTAATTCAAGGGAATGTGAATTGTGTGTATTGTCCACTTTCCCCAAACATTATCTTTCTTTTTGCTTTTTTCCCCCTACTATTTAAAAACGTAAGAGTTGTCAAACATGATGGAATATGTCTGTGATCACAGCACTCTAGAAATTGAGGCAGGGGAATTCAGAGTTAGAAGGTAACCTAGCCTGGGTTATACTCTGTGTTCCAGGTCAGCGTGGGCTATGAGACCCTCCTGTCTCAAATCAGGAAAGAAAATAAAAGCCATTCTTAGCCCATAGTCTGTTCCGACACGAGGGACCCACTTGGCTGTCTCTAGTCAGCCTTACCTCTCCCAGTCCATGGAGTTTGTGCAGTGCTGACAAAGGTAACACAGGAAAGGAGACTAGGTACAAGAGACCGCCTTCTACCTGGGGCTATCTAGAGCACTAGAGATTTCTGTGACCCTTGCTCCCAGCTGCTCTTGAGACTACAGCATCCTCTGAGGCTGAAGTGTGAATGTTTCCTAACCGGAAAGCAGATGTTCTTACCCAACATGCACCTGGACCTGACCTCCCCCTACTAACTTATAGATAGCACATACCCCACTTCCCCCAAAGTGATCACCATCTGACCCTCTTCCCCACTCTGTCCTCTTTTCTCTCCTTCCTCTCTGACCTGTGGAGACAGTCCTCTCTAATCCAGCCTGGACTTTTGTCTTGCAGAAAAGGGGACACCCCCCCCCCTTCTTCTTGGACATTGGAGCTATGATCCTCTGGGGTAACTCAGGAGAGAAACAATGCAAGCCTTTGGTCCTCCAAATGAGGGTCCCCTCCAAGGCCTGGTTGCGTCCCTAATTGAGACTTATGGGGGCCGTCACCCGACCTCTGCCCAGAACACTGCTGGGAATATAAATCCCAGAGGAAGTCCTGTATTGGTGAGTTGACCTGTGCCCGGAAGGTGACCTGGGTGGGGCAGGAGGGATGACACCAAGGCTTTGAAGTCTGTCCCCTTATAGTTTCAAGGCTGCTCTATTCTTGTCCTGTAACCTCCTCCGCTTTCCGGGTTGCCAGGGAGAGGGGGCCAGTGCCTGGGCCAGGATCCCAGCGCTTCTCACCCAGACCCAGACAACAGAGTGGGAGAGGCCGGGAGCTCAGAAGAGGGACTGGGAGGCATTTGTGAGTTACCAGTGCAGTGGGGAAAGGCATCTTTCAGTCTCTATTTGAGTGGGAGGAGTCAAAAGCTCCCTGAGTCAGGGCTGAAGAAGAGCAAAGGTTCAGGGTGCCCCTGTTCTCACAGGGGAGCGGGGAGTGGCGGGAACTGTTTCGGTCCCGCCCCTTGGCTCTACCTGCCCGGCCCACTTCCAAGCCTAGTAGAGGAAAGGGGTGTGGAAGCCAGGGCTTAGGCTGTTTCTGCCCTCAGTGCTTCCTTAAGAAGAGTCTATCTGGGGTATTCCCTGCCTCCCCAGAGGATTCCACCCCTGGAGACGGAGACTTGCCCAGGCAGAGGGCAGAAAGGGACACTAGGAAGTATGTGAGATAATTCAGGCCAAGGCAGACAAGGAATGTGACCAGGCCTGCCTTGGGAGGAGACTTGTGGCTTCAACCTCTAACACAGAAGGACAGCATAGGACACTAGCTGCAGGCCCTAGGGAGGAGGCTGAACCTTTGCGGTCTCTCATTTCCACAAGTGAGGGAGCCTAGCTGCCCGCAAAGGGATGAACCCAGAACCCAGCATGGATCATCCACTGTTCCTGTGAGCCTTTGGCACAGAGGGCATGTGTATAGCTGAACAGAAGCTGGGTACCCGATGCAATGCCCAGGCATGTGTGTGCCTGTGTATAAGCCCTGCAGGTGGACTCAACCTTTACCTCCAGGCTCCCTGAGGAACCAAGCAGGCATGGCCCTGCCCAGCTGAACTTGGCTTCCCTGGCAGCAGCCACTGTGACTCAAAGGGGCAGCAACTCACACCAAACTGGTTTGATGAGAGCAGCGAGCCAGCCCAACTTGCAGGAGCAAGGGATAAGATCCAGAGCCAAGCTTCGGCCCCTTCCACCTCTCTAGTATTGCTGGTACTCCTAAAACTTCCCGTCTTCTCTTCCCCCAGGACTCTAGTCGCCGACGCCTACAGCACTATGTCCCCTTTGCCAAGGGCTCTGGCCAGACCCGAGGCCTGTCTCCTCTGATACTTCGGGAACCAGAGCCAGAGAAGAGGCACGGAAGTCATTTTGGGTTGGCCCACCTTACTCTCCCAAACTCAAGGTAAGGATTCCCTTGACATCTGTCCCCTGCTCACAGTCCAAGTCATGATAGCCTCTAGAGACAATCAAGCCCAGAAACTCCATGAGCTGAACGCTGCAGGGAGCTTCTCACAGCAAGCACCTTTGAGAAGCCGGCAGGTACAGCGCTCTGCAGAGGTGCCCTCAGAGGTGATCACATGGCTGACGTGCTGGATCCCATGAGACTAAACTATTAATATTAAATTCCATGCTTTGGGAGCTGGAGAGATGGCTCAGCAGTTAAGAGTATGGGCTACTCTTGCAGAGGACCTGAGTTCAATTCCCAGCACCGACATGACAGCTTGCAACTGTCTGTAACTCTAGTTCCGGGTTCCAGGGAACCTGACACCCTCACAGGGACATACATGCAGGCAAAACACCAGTGCACATAAAATAAAAATAAACTCAAAGCTTTTGGAAATTACCAAATAATATGTGACCTAGGGACAATCTCTTCATCTGTACTCTCCGCAGTATCCTTCATCCTAGCTGGAACCCTACCACTTTCTCCTATGTCACAAGAAAGGCAGAGTGAACATAAGAATTGTTTGTCCCACATTATTTGACACCAAAAACACGACAAACAATTTTAAGGCATGACACTTCATAAATATCTCTACTTTGAGCCAAGCATGATGTCGCATACTTAGTCTTAGCACACAAGAGGCTGAGGTAGGAGGGCTGCAAGTTTCAGGTTAGCCTAAGCTGCATAGCAAACCCCCATCTAACGACAAACCAAAATGTGTCCATTCTATGTCATTGTGTTACCTGAGACCATGCTTTTTTGTTTTATTTTGTTGTGTGGTGGTTTGTTGTTGTTTTGTTTTTTTGTTTTTGTTTTTGTTTTTTCAAGACAGGGTTACTGTGTGTAAGCCCTGGAGGCTGGCCTCGAACTCAGATCTACCTGCCTCTACCTCCCAAGTGCTGGAATTAAAGGTGTGCACCACTACTACCCAGCAAGACCATGCTTTCTTAAGTCTAGTCCTGGTCCTTACTTGAAGGCCCCTCAGTCTATGGTGTATATCTCAGGGGTGGAGGGCTTGCCCAGCCTGCAGAAGGTCCTGGGTTCCATTTACAACCAAAAACCGAGAGGTTTTTTTTCCTTTTCCTTTCTTCTTTTTCTTTCTTTCTTTCTTTCTTTCTTTCTTTCTTTCTTTCTTCTTCTTTCTCTCTCTCTTCTTTCTTCTCTCTCTCTTCTTTCTTTCTTTCTTTCTTCTTTCTTTCCTTTTTAAGAAAATCAGTTCTTCAAGACCACTCTGAGAAGTCTGTCCCTCACCTCCATTCTGAATTAGGAAACTTCCAGAAGGAATTGTTCTGGTCAGGGAGGTCCCCTCAAACCCATCTACCCTGGGATCTTTCTGCAGACAAAACTGTAACTTCATTTCCTGGACAATAACAAACCTATTCGTTGCCCTACCAGGCACATGTGTGTGTATGTGTGTGCACACACAGCCCTTCCAGAGCCTGGGTACCAGATGTTGAGGGTGTGTCAGGCTGACTAACCATCTCCCCTGCTCTCCTAGGAAGTCACCAGAGCCCATGAGCTAGAAGTGAGACTGCACACATTCAGTATGTTTGGGATGCCCCGCCTGCCACCGGAGGACCGGAGACACTGGGAGATAGGAGAGAGAGGTGACAGTGTCCTGACCATGGAAAAGTCCTGGAAGGAGCTGGTGCTGGGACACAAGGTGGGCTTGAAACGGTAATACGTCCCCATAACACATCAGATCCTCCTCCACGTACACATCCATATATCTCAAGACAAAGGCCTCAGGACACAGCATGTAGAGGGGAAAAACCTCTGGAGATCTTGTTCAGATCTCAGCTCTGCCACCAAGCAGTGAATCCTAGGATGGAGGGCACCCCCACCCCGAGCCTCACTTGCTTTATATGGAAAACGGGGTGATGCCTCCTACAAACTAGAGGACTGGCTAAGATGAAAAGGTCCTGGGTAAAGGGACCAGAACCCGTGGCGCAGATCTAGCACTTAACAAATGGCACCTGGTCTCATCAGCATTCCCCAAGTGAACCAGCACTGTCCCCTCAGGAGATGAACCGCGAGCTTTGCCACCAGCAGGAAGCACTGTGGGAGCTCCTGACCACTGAGCTGATCTACTTGAGAAAGCTCAAGATCATGACTGATGTGAGCCACCTTCAACCCATCTCCTCCCTACCTGGGTCCTTAGTACTATCTCCATCTTCCCACAGCAGAAGGGCTGGGATGAGGGCTAGGAGGCAGGAATTCAAGCCATGGTTTCAGACCTGCTCAGGGAGAGGAGACTAAAGATGGGAGTGCTGGGAGGACCCTGAAGGAGGAAGGTCAGGGGCTGAGCTGATCTTCCTCCCTGCCTCTAGCTCCTGGCAGCTGGTCTGCTGAATTTGCAGCGGGTGGGACTACTGACTGAGGTGAGTGGAAGCATAGAAGGCAGGGTCACAGCGAGACCTCCAGGCTGTGCAGTCTGAATTCCTACAGCCCTGTTTTCTAGGACACCCCTAGTTTTCCTATATTTCCCATTTGCATTAGACCCTCAGCTGGCCAAGGCCCCTAGCTCCTGTGGTGTCACAGGGCAGGGGTGGGTGGGCGGAGGGACTCCCTAGGATCTTCCAAGACGCTGTCAGACTCTTCCCCTCCTCCCCAGCCCTGTCACTGAGGCTGAAAGTCTCTACATGTCCCTTCCTGACTGTGACAAAAGTCTGTTACTGAGTTCTGCTCACGCCTCCAGGTGTCAGCTGAGACCCTGTTTGGAAATGTCCCCAACCTGATTAGAGCCCACCGGAAATTTTGGGAGGAAGTGATGCAGCCCATCCTGGAAGACACTCGCAACTCTGGCCAACCTTTGGACCCTGTTAGCTTACAAAATGGCTTCCTGACAGTGAGTCTGGGGAGACCCAGAAAGAGCAGGATGAGGACAACCCAAAAGAATCCACAGGGCACAGCCCAGTCCAACTCTAAAATATAACCACATCTCCTTCACTCCATTCCACAAGTGTGACCTGTCCCAAAGGCTCTTTGGTCTTCTAGGGACTCTTAAGAAATGAAAATATACCTAGGAGGTGAGGGAGGGGTTCTTCACCAGCTCTACAATTTGTATTTGTGTTCCTTTTTAATTTTTATTTTTATTATTATTATTTTGGAGGTTTTGTTATGGTTTTTTTGTTTTGGTTTGTTTTGGTTTGGGATTTTTTTGTTTTTGGGGTTTTTTTTTTTTTTGTTTGTTTTGTTTGTTTGTTTTTTGAAACAGAGTCTCCTATGTAGCCTGGCTATTCTGGAACTCACTCTGTAAATCAGGCTGGCCTCAAATTCACAGAGAGCTGCCTGCCTCTGCCTACCTCCTGAATGCTGAAATTAAAGGCATGTACCATCCCACCTGTTTTTGTTTTGTTTTGTCTTAAAGACAATGTTGCCCAGGCTAGCCTCAAATTCAAGCTCTTCCTGCCTTGGCTCTTCAAGTGTTGTAATAACAAATGTGCATCACTTGGCAGCTATAAATTAATTATTTCACTGAGACCCAGCAGCAAACAGCTAAGAGCAAGAATGAGGTCTAAAGGACTAGAGAGGTGGCTCAGTAGTTTCATACACTTGCTGCCCCAGCAGAGGACTTGGATCTGCTTCCCAGCACCTACATGGTGGCTCACAAGCATCTGTAACTGGCTCAAGGGGCCTGACCTGACCTCTAAGAAAACAGGAACAGGCACATATACACATGAAGATGAAACAGTCATACACGTAAAATAAATAAATTTAATAAAATGTCTCTTAAAGAATGCTGCCTAAGTAAGGAGATCCTGGATTGAATCCAAAGTGAGAAAGAGAGCTAGCCTGGGCTAGACTTTCTTCCATAGTGTCTCCAGGTCAGCAGGAAACTTTGAGATGGGGGTACAAAGCTAGTTCAGGCAGGTTCCTGGGAGCCTTGGCACCTTCTTCCTTCAGAGCAGGGCTTCTGGGCAACTTTCAGGTCATAGAAACAGGAGCCCCAGTGTCCCGAAAACAAGTCAGGTTGAATTATTGATGGTGAGAGAGTGAGTCCAGAGGAGCAGGGACAGCCAGTGCCACAGAGAAAATGAACTCCAGGGGTGGCCAGGGTCTGCCCCTCAGGGTGTCAGTTTCTCTCTGGAGCACAGAATGAGGGGTCTGGCTGTAGGAAATGTCTTGGGAGGAAGAAGCTGGCAGAGGCTTCACCGAGGGGCTGCGTGAGACTCTCTCCTCAGCCTGCAGCCATGTTCTACAGCCAGAGTTTATTCATGGCCCTCTCCTGCCTGCCCTCTATGTGTTCCTCCAGTTTGGCCAGCGGTTCCAGCCTTATGTCCAGTACTGCCTTCGAGTAAAGCAGACCATGGCTTATGCCCGGGAGCAGCAAGACACGAACCCTCTGTTCCACACCTTCGTGCAGGTGGGGTGTGTGGTGCACAGGGGCTGTGGGCGGGCGGGCTGGGCGGGGGCGGGCTCAATTGACAGCCAGGCTGGGTACAAGGCTGAGGCGGTTACTGGAGGTGCAGGCAGGAGGGGCCCTGCAGACTCCTGAGCTCTACCCTGTCCCCTGCAGTGGTGTGAGAAACACAAGCGCTCCGGAAGACAGACGCTGGGTGACTTGCTCATCAAACCTCACCAGCGCATCACCAAATATCCACTGCTGCTGCAGGCTGTGCTCAAGAGAAGCCCCGAGCCCCGAGCCCAAGAGGCCCTGAATGCCATGGTAGGTATTTAGGTGGGACCTAGGGCCCTCTTGTGGAGGGGCTGGCGGGAGACCGGTAAGAACAGATCTCTAGAGCTCCCTGAAGGTCTCATTCCTCCTACAGTGCTGACTGACTAGACCTATTTCAGAGTGCTGTGGCTACCATTGGGTTGGGAAGCCGGGCTCAGCTGTACCTCCTTCTGCTTCTCACGCCCCAAGATCACAGCTGTGGAGTCCTTCCTACGACACATAAATGGGCAGGTCCGACAGGGTGAAGAGCAGGAGAGTTTAAAGGCCGTGGCCCAGCGCATAGGACCCTATGAGGTGCTAGAACCCTCCAGCGAAGAGGTGGAGAAGGTGAGGAAACGACTCCAAAAATGCCAGGCTCCAGGGAAAGTAGATGGAGGAGATGCCTGGCAGGAGAGGACCATGGTACCTGAGTGCCACAGCTGGGTGTGTCCATCACTCCTCCCTGTGGGAGGAGCCCAAAGGGCAGATGGGAAGAGTAAAGAGGGGACCCTGGGGTGTCTGCTATGGCTCCAGGTACAGAAAAGATGGACTGGTCCCAGCACAGGAACCACCACTGTGGGTAGGGATGGAGAGGCTCGCCTGCACGATGCCCTGATCCCCTTTCCGCTTGCTCTCTGTTCCCTTAGAGCCTGCGTCCGTTCTCCACCCTGGATCTGATGAGTCCTATAGTAGGGGTTGCCCTGAATACACCAGGCAGCTGCTGCTGGAAGGACCTGTGCGGGTAAGGAAGGACGAGAAGGGAAGGTGAGAGTACCATGCTCAGAGGGGACATGGAAGGACACGGGATAAGAGGCAGAGGAGCTGGAAATGGGCTGGGGGAGGTGGCTTGGTGTGTAAGATCATTTGCTCTTTAGGCACGAGGACCTGGGGTCGGGGGGGAGAGAAAGGTAGCTCAGCAGGTAAGGGCACTTGCTGCTCCTGCAGAGGACACAGGTTCAGTTCTTAGTACCTACATGGCAGCTCGCAACTGTCTATAACTTCAGCTCAAGTGTCTCACATATCTTCTGGCTTCCCCGGGCATTGCATACGTGTACCACACAGACAGATACATGAAGGCAAAACATCCATAGACATAAAATAAAACAAACAGCGCTGGAGAGATGGCTCAGCAGTTTAGAACACTGACTGCTTTTCCAGAAGTCCTGAGTTCAATTCCCAGCAACCACATGGTGGCTCACAACCATCTATAATGGGATCTGATGCCCTCTTCTGGTGTGTCTGAAAACAGCTACCATGTACTCATGACTAATGCTCTAAACTGCTGAGCCATCTCTCCAATCCCCCAAAATAAATGTATTTAAAAAAAAAAAAAAAAACTGGGGCATGGTTGCTTGCGTCTGTAGCTCCAAGATTGTTGGGAAGAGACAAGCAGATCCAGAGAGTTCTTGGCCCATTCACCTCATCTCAAAGCAAAAAACATAAAATGTGATGGATCCAGACAGCTGCTGTCTTCCGCACATGCGCACACTGGCACTGTCTCCCTGCACATGCGCACACTGGAGCAAACATAACGCACATAATACACACACATACAAACACACACACACACACACACACACACTGCACAACACACACAAGGTAGTACTGGGAGAAAGTGTGGAGGACTGGTCAAGAGGCCATGGTTCTGGTCCTGCCCAAGTGCCAGTTGTTTGTATGACCTTCATCCAGCCCTGTTCCCTACTTGTAAATCAGATATGGAACCAAGTTAACTCTCTTCCAGCTGATCACACTCTGCAGTTCTGACCTTGTCCCTATGCTCACGGGCAAAAGAGCCAGATCCCCCGAGAAGCCCCTCCCCTGACTCTGGCTGACCCTGCTCTTTCTCCTGCACCCCTACCTGCAGATGGATGTGTACCTGTTCCTCTTCTCTGACGTGCTTCTGGTAACCAAACCTCAACGCAAGGCGGACAGAGCCAAGGTCATCCGTCCTCCCCTCATGGTGGAGAAACTCGTGTGCAGACCACTGCGGGACCCCAGTATGTCTCTTCCCCAGAGGAGGAAGGGTCGGGATTGGGGTCAGATAAGACCCAGCCTTAAAGCAAAGCTTCTTCTCTGTGCAGACAGCTTCTGCTGATCCAACTCACTGAATTCCAGTGTGTCTCCAGTGCCCTCACTGTGCACTGTCCCAGCTCAACGGAGCGTGCCGGTGGCTGGAGAAGACCCAGCAGGCTCAGGTAGGTGGCGTCAGGCTTGGAGGGGGGGGGGTAAGCAACCGGAGGGATGGGGTAAGCACCCTGGAAACTCAGGACTGACATCACAGAGGGGTGAGGGAAGGCAGAGAGGCTGGGCTTGGTGCAGGTGTCTGCAGCAGGTCGGATGCTTTTCAGAGTCTGAGAAAGCCTGCGGTCATCTACCGAGGCAGCTATTGAGACAACCCAACACGCGGTACACCCTAATGGTTTCCCCACACTGAAAGGTGAATTTCTAAACTTTATCTTCTGTTCAGAGACACCCCTATGGAGCGCTTTTGGGAACAGGCACTAGTGCTAGGTGCCAGGGAATCAGAAAAGAATGAAAACACCATTCTGTGCTGCAGTTCATTAGAGTAATAGGGTACAAATAACAGAAGCAAGCATACCAAAGACAGCAACAGGGGCCCGGGCCATGCCTTCTGTCCCAGCAGGCTGCAGTGGTGCTGAGGGAGCTTAGGGGGAGAAACTTTTGCATCAGAGCTAGGGCAGAGCAGGCAACAGAGCAGGAAGAAGGGAATTCTAATACAAAGATCCAGAAACAGAAAACAGTCATGTGTGTTGAGAGAGGCACCTCGCTGAGAGCATCAAGTTGGCCCCATCTCTCACTTTACAGGAAGGGAACAGGACTGGATCAAGGTCATATAAACATCTAGAGCTCAGTCGGAACCATGTTCTCTTACCCTCCCACTGCCATTGTGTGTGTGTGTGTATGTGTGTGTATGGTGTATGATATCTGACTGAGTGTTGTATTATGTTGTGGTGTATGCATATGACTATTATGTGTGTGGTTTATGGATATGATTGTATGTATGTATTATGTCTGGTGTATGCATATGACTGTGTGTATATTGTATGTGTATATTATGCATATGTGTGTGTGTGTCATGTTTATGGAGTACGCACATGACCGTGTGGGTGTGCGCACTCGAGTGTGCATGTATAGAACCGAGCAGGCTGTTTGCTTGGCATTGCCAGGTGTGAAGTATAAGGGTGGATGCAGCCAGGAGATGAGTCCCGGAGGTGGTACCACAGGATCATGCCCGTCTCTCTAAGAGTGTGCTAGGAACTTGAACTTTGTCCTGTAGACAATATGGAGCCAGTGGAGGTTTTAAACAGGGTAGTGATGTAAGGCAGACTTAAGCAATAAAAGTAGAGGAGTTCAAAAAAGAGAGACATCATAAAGCTGCATCAATTACTATCAATTCAGTGGCTTATACAAACCACACACACACACACACACCAACCACAGAAGCTGGGCTAGGGTGTAGCTCGTGGGAATGTGCATGCTAAATATACACAAGACCCTGAAGTTGACTGAGCCGTCACATTTATGCTTTCTGGGGA
Organism: Mastomys natalensis; assembly: GCA_021653895.1. NCBI lineage: Eukaryota > Metazoa > Chordata > Mammalia > Rodentia > Muridae > Mastomys > Mastomys natalensis. The sequence goes on from JAJTUV010001197.1 coordinate 126,772, forward strand.
TTGGGTTTCAGAATTGGCTTTCTCCAGGCAAACCCACTGTGGGAGCAGAATATGAAGAGAGCTGGGGATTTGCCTGAGAGACTGTCTTGGCTGTTGGCAGAGCTGAGGCTCAAACCCAGTCTTTGCTATAATGGGAAAGTACTTCATCCCTGAACTCCACCCCCAGCCCCAGGAAGTAATACGTATATTTGTTTATGTGTTTACTTGTTTTTGTGTGTGGGTCTATTGTATGTGCATAGTTGCGTTGGCATCACCACACCTGTAAATCTTCCTTTACCATGCCATCCTCTCAAGTTTTTCCTCTTCCTTTGGTTCACCTCTTAGCACAAGCCTTCTCCCACATTCTCCCTTTGGAACTTCTGGGAACCAGTAAAACCTGCTCTGTTTCCTATGCAAAATAACAGCTCCTGATAGGCTCTGCAGGGTGACAAAAGGGTGTCACTTCTCCTCTGTGATCAAACTTGTAGTGAGGTTCCCAGCCACTCAAAGTCTGAAACAGTGCAATACACACACACACCACAACACACACACACACACACACAAGGGTGACAGAGCATCTCTTAGTCCCTTCACTGCCCAGAGCTCAGACTTTTTCTTCTTCCCTTACAGAAATGTTAGTGAGGCGGCTTCCTTGAGGGTTTAAGAGGTGGCTTAAGCTTTAACAGAAAATGAGCTGTGGGGGTGTGGGGAGATTCAGTGGCTGGGAGGAGGAAAAGGAACTGAGAACCCTCAGAGGTAGGGCCAAGAGATGAAAGTGGGGCCAATTAAACTAAAGCAAGATTTAGAGGCTAGTCAAGAGCCCACTTGTGTTCTTGGCAAGTTACTTGCCTTTCTAACCCTGACCTTCATCTGGGAAGGTACAGTGATAGCCAGCAAGCCAGTGAGTGGCTTGGCATGAGGCTTTGTGCTTCCCGGAACTCTACAAGGGCATGCATTGTGACACAAAGGGGTGAGCTAGTTGAGTACTCCTATAATCCCAACACACTGAACGCTGAGGCAGGAAGATTGTGATTCAGGCTAGCCTCGGCTATACAGCAAGTTCTGGATCTGAGTTGCATAGAATGACCCAGTCTCAGAAAAACAAAGAAGAGAAAGGAGAAGAGAGAAGAAGGGAGGATGAGAAGAGGAGATGAGGAGAAGGAAGAGAAGGGGGAGGAGGAGAAGGAAGAGGAAGAAGAGGAAGGTATTGCAGGCAGTTCAGAGCTGGAAGGCGGCTTTGGTGTTGGTAAAAGAGATAAAGAGCATCTTCTAAAGCTCTCCTGTCATGCAGTACTGGAAGACAAGTGAATGTGGTAATCCCAGTGAACTGCAGAGAGAAGAGGGCTTCTCTTTTGGGGATTCTCCACGGGAGTCTTGTTTGGGAGCCTTCCCTCCCTCCCTCCTTTCTCAGCTTTGTGGGGAACTACACTCTAGATCTTTTGTTCCCATACTGCTTGCCTTGGCTCTCCTCTTGCTGTAGCCAAGAAGATTTCCCTGGTGAAGCTTTTGAGGCAGCTGGAAGCCCTGGGCGCTGCTGCCCAACACCCCCCCAGGGGGTTTCCCAACTTTTGCCTTTCCTGCGAAGGGAAAAGGGCAAGCAAAGACGATGTCAGCAGATATTAAGGACTTCCTCTTCTCATCCTTTCCTTCCACATTAACCCTATCCTCAGTAGTCATCACAAAGTCGAACTTAGGGCATGTGTGGCATGGCTTCTCCTTACAACAAGCTGTGCAGCCCACCATTTTCTGCTTGTACCTTTCCCAACTTCACATTGAGCATAAAGATGAAGACTGGAAAAAGGGAGGAGTTGTAGAAACTGGCCCCACCCCAAGTACTAGCTTCCTGCTCTCATCCTCTGTTCTGGTTCAGTGACTGGGAAGCCAGGGAAAGGAGAGTTGCTAGGACTGTCCACTTAATATCATTTTCGTGTGCCTGCCCAACCCTCCTCCAACATGTCTTGTCCTGACCCAGCCGCCTCATGCTCTGAAGCTTTAGAGAAGCCCAGGAAGCCCAGGAAGCCTCAGGGCTGGTGGCTCACACTCCCCAAGCTTCTGGGAAAGGACAAGATGGCGCCATCAGAATAAGCTTGCATCAGTCAGAGAGAGAACATTGTATAGGGTTGGGGGACACTTGAGGTCCTTGCTCTATGCCAGATGCAGCACCTTAGCTGCCAAAGAGGGCACCAAGATCTCATTATAGATGATCACGAGCCACCATGTGGTTGCTGGGAATTGAACTCAGGACCTCTGGAAGAGCAGCCAGTACTCTTAATCTCTGAGCCATCTCTCCAGTCCTCTTTTTTTCTTTTTGAGGTAGGGCCTCACTATATAAGTTCTGATGGGCCTGGAACTCTCTATATAGACTGGGCTGGCCTCAAACTCAGAGATCCACCTGCATCCAGTGGATACACCATGATCCAAATGCTGGGATCAGCCTAGCCTTCAGCCATTTCCTTACCATCTGGGAAGCGCTTTAGTATTTTCTTAGCCACGCCTCAGAATACTGGTGTCCATTCTGCCCCCAGCAACCACTTCTGTGTTCCTTCATGCCAACTTACCACTCACCTTGTGTATCCTCAGGCTCAGCTCCCCAACATTAACCCCCTGTGCTAACCCAAAGTCCTCCAAGGCTTCCAAAAAGCTTGCAGTCCCTGAGCTAAGACTTAGAGCATACACCTACCCGGCTCTCCTCTCCACCAGAGCCTCCTTGGCAAGTAGCTGCATCTAAGCTTAGTCTTTGCATCTGTAAGATGGGCTCACAGCCATGCTCGCCATACTGGAGGGTGGTGGTGTGTGACAAAGCGCCCCGTGTGTATGGAGATCCTCTGCAAGACATCTGTCAGCTGCCACTGCTTTATCGAATATGAAAACTCAGAAGGGACACAGACATGAGTCCTCTTCTCTTCCATCTTGGGACAGCTTTCCTTTCTTACCCATCTAAGAGACAGGAGGGTCCTCAGCCTAGGTCAAGCCATGCCCTGCCCTGCTCCTCCCTCCTTCAGGATAAAGGCCAAAGTGATGAGAGAGCAATGAGCTGCAAAGAGTAACCTGAGGACCAGTCTGGTCCAGAGCCCTTGCAGCAGCATCCTCTTGGTCAGGGAGAGAGTCCTAAAAGAGGAGCATCGGAGGGCTTCCCTAGAGGCACAGAAGCAGGGGCATGAGAGCGGAGGAAAGGGGACATTCTGTCCACCCTGGTTCCCTCCAGCACCAGCTCTGCCGCTTGGTGCCACCAAAGCTTAGCATCATTGTGTTCCCTTCCTGGAAGAATGCCTCCTGTGGTGGTCCCCAGCCTTCTAGTTCCCTTTCTCAGTAGGAAAGGAAATGTAAACACCTGTTGTGCCTCAGAGGGAGCTAGGAGAACCAAAGATACCACAGGTAAACAGTGTCCAGCATATAAATGAGAGCTCATAATGATGGAAGTCCCTCCCCAGACCACTCTGCAGAAGCTGAAGGCCGAGGAGTATGTTCAACAGAAGAGGGAGCTGCTGGCCCTCTATCGAGACCAGGGCAGGGAGTCCCCGAGTACCCGGCCCTCCACACCTACGCTTTCCCCTTCCCCGGAGTACTCTCAGAGCAGTGCCGAGGGGAGGTAAGACTCCATCGCCATCCAAGGAGGGGGACGAGGTGGGGAGGGAGGTGACACGAGGCTGAGAGAGGGTGAGCAAAGAGCCTCGGGGGACTTGGTATGAGAACATGAGCGACAGCTGAGAGTGAAACAGGTTGGGAGTTACCATGGCACAGGGTGGGCACCAGGCAAAGGAAATAGAGACACGGCAGGTGAACTCCCTGTGATGAGCAGGCTCCAGAGTGAAAGTAGATATGGATTCTCAGAACACAGCAAGCTCCAACCTCCGTCGTATAAGAGGTTGATCTAGTATGATGTTTAGCAACAAGCTTTTAGAGAAAAATGACCCACCAGTGGTTCCACTCAGCAAACATGAGGCAAGCTGCCTGATACCAGGTGCGGTGGACTGAGTAGCTCAGATGCAACAGAGCTTTTATTTGTTTTTGAGGCAAGTCAGGCTGACCTCGAACTCGCGGCATTGCTTCCGAGGAACCACCCCCAGCTTACCTCAAGGTCTTTTTCTTTTTCGAATATGGAATGCTTCATAAATTTAATGACCTTGTACAGGGACCATACATTCCAGTTTCAATATAGGTGCTGTATAAAAGGTGTACCCAAGGTCTTTTATGGAGTACAGTCCTAACCAGTGAAGTAAGGAAAGCCAATTCTTGTCATGTACTGAGACAGGACAGTAAGTTTGGAGGAGGAGACATTTCTGAATGGATTAATAGGAGAGGCTTCTCGGCCTTGAATTTGATCCTCAGCATCTGAGTCTGACTTTCTGCTCTTAACAGTAGGACTTTGGAGTTCACCGTAGTCCCCCGCCTGGTCGTGACTGAAGACACAGATGAAGACACACCCTCCGTGCCGGACGATACTTCAGACTCTGGCTATGGCACCTTGATTCCAAGCTCCCCGAAAAACTCTCATTCTCCCCTGAACAGGCTTCGGTCCAAGGCTCTTCGTAGGGACCCTCGCCTCACCTTCTCCACCCTGGAACTCAGAGACGTTCCCTTGCGACCCCAGCCTCCTGACTCACAAGCTCCCCAGCGACGAAGTGCCCCGGAGTTGCCAGAAGGGATCCTAAGAGGAGGCAGTCTACCCAGGAGAGCCCCACCAGCCTGGTCTGAGGAGGAAGATGAGACCTTGACACCAGGGAATGTGGTGGCAGAAACCCTACACAGGGCACAACGTCGGAGTCCGCTCCCCCATTCTCCCACCCATACTGACTCTGCTGGGGAAAGCCCCTGGGAGTCCTCAGATGAAGATGAGAGGCCTCTATCCCCTGGACTACTCCGCCCCGCCCGCTACGGGCTGAGGACATGCTCAGGGAGATCAGGGAGGAGCTGGCTAGCCAAAGGATAGAGGGAGCCTCGGAACCGGAACCGGAAAATGGCAAGCCCCGGAGGCTGACTCGAGCCCAACTGCAAAGAATGAGGGGCCCCCACGTCATACAGCTGGACACGCCCTTGTCTACATCGTAAGTGCAGAAACTACTATGAGACAGAAGGGCAGTAAGGGAGTAAGGGGCCGTTCTAAGAGGTAGACTGTTCAGAGCAGGGACCAACCAACACAGGGAGGGTACTCCGTTTGCCCATCAGCCCCCTTGCTGCTTGACCTTGACCTAATAATGCATTTGTCTCCTCCTTCCTTTACAGAGAAGTATGAGGAATGCGGAAGCCCGTTGATCCATCTCCTAGAGGAATGGTCTCCCCAAGAGTGCTGGTCACCCCCTCCCCCTGGACTCTACCTCAAGGATCCACCTCAAACCATGCCTGAGCCCAGGCAGCACCTCCTGCTCTGAGGACTCTGGAGGTCAAGAACTGAACATTTGTCTCACAAACCCCCAAGCCCACATAAAAGTGCCCAGAAACATGGCTGTTTGGTTAGCACTGGATGAGGGTGGGATGCAGGAAGCATGGGTACCCATCGGGTGGAGTCAGCTGCTAGCTGGCAGGATGGCTGGACTTTGCAGGCCACTTTTTACATCCTAGGCTCTACCAAGTCTCTCCTATCCACAGACCACTCTTTCCAGGGTCAGAGGTCATTTTTAGACTTTTAGTGTATTTACAAGAGTCTCGAGGTCTCCAACTGGAGACCCCACTGTTCTGTGCTTGCCCCTACCTTAGACAGTTCATCCATTAGTGTGATATAATTGATACAAAGATTGCTTATCTACCGTGGAAAAGGCCCAGAAATCGACTGAGGAGGCTCTGAGAGGCTTTCTTGGCCCTGTGCATCCCAAGTGGGCATCAGATATATTGTGCCTTCCCTCTTACAATCATCTGTTCTGGTCTTTGGCACCCTCCGTTGGCCGGGAGCAGATGGCACATCTCCCTGCCATGCACAACTGGCTGGCTCACAGTCCTCGGCGACTGAGAGAAGCTATGTACACCAAATCGGTAGCACCAAGGAAGGCTCGAGCCTGCCCCTTAGAGACCCTTGCCTCCTTTTCACCCATAGAAGAGGTCCACAGGGAAGTAGAGCATTTAGCAGGATGGGTCTTCAAGTCCCTCTCCTGAGGTGGAGGGTGTGGCCTTATCCCGCGGACGAGTGGGCGGGGCTTTTCAGGTCCTCGCGGATGTTCTCTAGGCACCCACTCAGGTTCATTCTGTGAAGCACGTGGCCCACTACGTCCAGCGTGGCCACATGTCGCGGCGTGCGCCGCCGCCAGGCTTCCAGCATGCTGTACTGAGCCTCCCGCAGGCAGCTCCCGTTCTGCATCTCCAGACGCTTGATCTCGTGATTGTCCAGCCCCAGGAACCGCATGAACTCCCTCCAGCGCTCCGGAGGCACGCCATCCACCACAGCATACAGCGTCGTAAGGTCTGCAGCTGGGGACAGGGATCGTACACCTCCAGCAGCAGCCCAGCCTTTGCGCCCTCCACCCTGCCCTACTCCCTCCAGGAGTAATGCCCCCAGCGCGAACCCAACTCACTGTCAGGATGTTGTGGGTGGGCGGGGTCTTCCCATTTCTGAACAGGGATGGTGACTGGCACGGAGTTGAGTGATCCGCAGAGGAGAGGGTCAGCACCCTGGGTTGGGACCACCTCTTTTACAGGTGGCATAAAATTGTGCCAGTTACTAGGACCGAAGATGGGGCTGATGGGGTACTGGAAACCGGAGGACTAAAGCCGGGGGTAGAGCCGAAGTTCAGAGTGGGGCTGAAGTGCGGGGGTGGGGCTGAAGGCGGGGGTGGGGCTGAAGGCGGGGGTGGGGCTGAAGGCTGGGGGAGGGGCTTGAGTTAGGGGCTTAGTAACAACCCTTCAACGTCCTTCTGAAAGAAAGCAAGCATAGCATTAATGGGGAAAGAAAAGGAGTCCCTTCAGGCGCTTTATTCTTTATGGGGTGGGGATAGAGGGGCTAACGGAGCCCACCACCCTCATTCCAAGTAATGTGGGTATCAGGCATTGGAAGGAGTAGTCAGGGAAGTTGGAGTTGTTTCTTCTCACCTCTTTGACAGGTTCTGAATGCCTACAAACTGAGAAAAAAGAAACAAGGTATCATGAATTTCACTTCCCTTTCAACACTGGCACCCTGGCCTTGGGGACTTGTGGTGTCATGCCTCAGGGTCTATGTGGCCCCAGGGACAAGAGAATTACTGATATCAGTATGGCTTCCCTGCTACCATCCAGGGCCACTCAGTCTAGAGTCCTTAGCCATGAACAGAGAGGCCACCCCTCATCTCCCTCCATCTTGCCCACCCAACCCCCTCCTGTATCTCCACCAACACCTTTATCCTGAAAGTCCACACTCACTGATGGAGAAGAAGTTGGGGATCCACCGGGGATATCGACACATTAAAGTGATGAAGATAAAGGATAAAAGGCAAAGACCTAGGAAGATAACCAGGGCAACAGCACCGTAGTACCTGCAGACACATCAGAGGGTGCTCAGTGTGAGGCGGCAGCAGAGACTAGGGTTTGGGGTGGGGTGGAGGAGGGGTGGAGGGAAGTCACGGTGAGCATGGCACCAAGCCATTCCTCCTCACCTAAGTCCTGGGGGTTTGTGACATTTGCAACCGGAGGAGGTAGGCACAATTTCATACACTCCTGATTTTTCTTGCAGCTGAAAGAAGAGACGGCACTGGTGAGTAGGAGGCTACCTGAAGTTCTTTGCTTTGCAGTTGTTTTGCTATCTCTTCACAACAATGGAATCTAACCCGCCTTGAGAGCTGATGCAGAAGAATGAAACAGTCCATCACACAACATTTTACAAGCTGAAGAGATCAAGAAAAAGGCTGTGACGACAGCCAGGAGCAGAAGCAGATGCATGTGACCTCAGCACTTGGGAGGCAGTGAAGAAAGGAGCAGTTCAAGGTCATCCATGGTTACATAGCAAGGTCAGAGTCAGCCTGGGCAACAGGAGACCCTGTCCAGAAAGAGAATAGAGAAGAAAGGAAAGGGAAAGGGAGAGAGAGGGCAAGTCAGCCATCTTGATAAGTTTAAAATATTCCTCATCTCACATGGCAGCTCACAACCATCTGTAACTCCAGTTCCAGAGGATCTAATGCCCTCTTCTGGCCTCTGAGAGTACCAAGCATGTACACAGTACACAGATATACGTGCCAGCAAAACACTCATACACATAAATAAAAATAAAGAATTTTTAAAGTATTTTTTTAAATGCCAGAATGGTGGCACATCCAAGTGATCAGGAGGCTAAAGCAAGCAGATCTTTAGGAGTTCAAGGCCAGCCTGGTCTACCTAGGGAGTCCCAGGCCAGCCAAAGCTACCCAGTGAGACCCTGAGTAAAAAACAAACAAATAAAATAAAATGAAATGAAACGGTTGAAAGGCTGAGGCTACTATGACTCCATGGTAGAACACTTTAATAGCATGGAAAGAGCCCGGATTCAACAATCAATCAGGATTTTAAAAATAAGTTTTAAAAGGCATTTATAGTCAGTAAAAATTCCATTCCAGTCGTTGACATGACAGAAACAAGTCATTTCACTTTTCTGGCCCAAGATCTCATGGAATTCACACCACCTCCTTCCGGAATCAAGTACTTAGCCCTGACATGGTGTGGTAGACTGCAGCCATGGGTGGACTGAGTTTATCCTTGTGTTTGCCAGTGGGACTGTAGCATCAAGAGGTCCAGGGTATGGATCTGAAATGTCCTGCTGTGTTGAAGGCTTGGTCCCAGTATACTGGGACATGGGGACTAGTAACAGTTAGGTCCCTGGGGCTCACTTTTGACCCCACTCCACACCCTTTCTCTCAGCCTCTCAGCTGCTATGAGGTGAGCTACGTTGCTTGCACGGTAATGCTCTGATCGTGATGCAAAAGCCGCCGTGCCAAACACTGCAAGCTGAATGAAACCAGGAGCCAAAAATAAGCCTCTCTTTGCTTTAAGCTGATTAAGCAGCAGGTCCAGAAAGAAGACGCACACAAGAGGTGGAAGGCTTCCCAGCCAATAGCACTGCTGCTTACAGCACTTGACTTTGGAGATGACAGCTCCCTCGGGCATGAGAGATTTTAGGATGTCTATCACTGGGGCAGCCACTGAGAGCTATCACAGGCACACGGATTAGTAAAGGACACTGGGCGGGGGGGGGGCGGGGGGGGAATGGCAGAGGAACTTGAGTTCCCAGCAGAAATCTGCAAACAGGGAAAGGAGGTTTTTTCTACCTCATGAGGTCAGGATGAAAAAACATGGGATTGGGCACATGAGCTCTTTTGAGATGAAACTTGAGTGGAAAAAAAAAATAGAAAATGGACAGTTTTGGTTCAGACAGTTTTATAGAGTGTTGGTCTTGCTTTCTGTTTGGGGGATCCAACCCTGAGCCCCCAGTATGCTAGGCCAGTGCTCTACCATTGACCCATACCTCCACCCCCACTCTCTTTACCCTAAAGGTTAAGAAACATAAGGCGTGGAGATGTAAGAACTTGCCCAAGGTTGCACAGCCAGGAAATGGGTAGGTTGGGATTTAACCCCAGGTCAATTCAACTATGAGAGTCTCAAGAGTTTCTTCTCTGGAAGCAAATGTATAAGAGCAGCCCATGCGGAGCCACAGGAATGAGGAAGTCTGTCAGGGAGGCTGGGAAGGAATCACCAGTAGCAGAGTGGCATAAGAGCCAAACCTAAGATACCATCAATATTAAGACGAACCAGAGTGCAGTCGAGAACAGTGTGCTCGTATCTAACTGCCCAGCACCGAAGAGGCATGCATGCTATGGTGTGTGTGTGGAGGTCAGAGGGTGACTTTGAGGAGCTGATAGTCTCTCTTATTCTCTCCTTTCACCTTTACATGGGTTCCAGAGATTGAACTCAGGTTGCCAGACTTTTGCTGCAAGCGCTTTGCCCGTTGAGCCCTCTTGCCTATCCCCTAACATCCTGTCTGAGGTCTTGTAGTGTCTTCTTCTCATCCAGCTGTAGGATAGATACCTCCTTAAATCCTGCTAGGGGCCTCCCAGCCACAGCTGCTCAGCCACCCCTGGACCCCTGGCATTTGGCACATACTCACTGGCTGCAAGAGACGCACTCATTTCCGCTCAGAAAGAATCCTGCGTGGCAGTTACACACGGTATTCTGATTCTCCTTACCTGTGAGGAAACAGCAAGACTAAGAGAGCGTGCCTGCAGTCTGAGGGCCAGAGGGAGGAAGAAGGGCAGGATGCAGGCACCACACAGGAGCTCATACCCACGGACAGAACAGGGAGTAGAGAAGCTGCTACCTCATGGAGAGGGGAGACAGAGGAAGGGGGGCAGGATATGCCTGAGGGAGGGAGAGGCCTGGACTTGGGTGAATGGCGCTCACAGGGAATTGTCACGGTGCCATTGAAGCAGGGCTGCAGTCCACGCACTGGAAGTGCGTATCACTCAGGTAGGCTGGAACTGGTTCTCCTTACAGCCACACACAGTGTCCTTGTCAGCTCTGCAAGGAGAAATCTCCACCTGGAACATTTCTGAAGAGGGAAGGAAATGGTGTATAAGTCTCACATCCCTTTTCCCACACAAATCTTGATGCCCCGGCTCTGCCACGTGCATTCATCTTTGTAACATAAACACTCCTGTGCACAGCAGCCCAAGCTTGCAAGTACATGCATGTCCCCACCACACCCAGGAGGAGATTCAAAATCCTGACCCCTGGCAAACATCCATGGACACACATACATGTTCACCCGCCTTCCCACACCATGCGCCTTCTAGAGCCCTGGCCAATCCCAAGGCTTACCTTTCCGACATGTCTTGCAACTGAGACACTGTCTGACGTGATTCTGGGAAGCCGTAAAGGTGCCTTTAACACACTCCTGGCAGTCTGGTTCCCGCCCTGGCTCTGGACAGTCACTCACCAAGTATGTTCCTGTGGAAGGGGTCAAGATTAGGCTGCAGTAGAGAGCTGAAGCTCGGAGCCCAAGTCGGGGATGGCGGACAGCAAAACAAGGGGAGACCCAGGGACCAAGGTCTGGGAACATCAGAAACAAGCGAAAGAAACTTCAAGAGGATTCTCTGTTCCCACTGTCTCTTACCTTTGTGGCACTTGGTGCAACAGATGGAATTATTCTTAGGATGGACATACTTTCCCTGGGACACAAACTATCCCTCTTCTCTCGGTCACCAAGAGAAGGGACCAGTCCAGTGACCCCTGACAGGTGTATCTCCACCAGCAGAGCCAGGAGCACCTGGGTGAACAATCAGAAAGAGGAAATACTATCAGGGGTGGGGGCTTAAAGGCAGCAACAAACTGAACACACACACATACACGGCCAAGTTCACATCCCCCCTGAGGAAATTCTCCCCTAGAAGGTGGCCACTGTGCAGTCTAGTATTCTCCTGGCCTCTGGTGGTTCTGTATGCTAGCATTTGTTTCTACAATCGAGCAATCGGGTCTCGGGCCCCAGCTGCATTTTATCCCATTCAGTTCCCTGAAGCAGCTCTCAATGCTGATGACAAGAAAGCTGGTCCGGGAATGTTTATAGTTTTCCAGTGTGTTTGCAGGGCTGAGGGTGGAACTCCAGGTCTCACCTAGAAGCACTGAGGTGCCCTCTGCCCTACAAAGAAATGTAGCCAGACGTAGCAGGCTGTCTCAGTTATAGCCTGTTTTTCCAACAGATAATCAATCCTACAGCTCATTGGATATTTCTATTCCTGGGTGCTGGATTCACACTGCCTGTTTGTGGACACCTCCTAGAGGTGAGCCATTAGGATCTACAAACCTGTCTCGATTCCAGTACAGTAATTTAAAAAGTACTACAGGGAGGAGAAATCTTAAGGAGAGCTGTCATGAAGATGGTTCAGGAAAATGTCTGCTGTGTGACATGAGGACCTGAGATCAAACTCTATCACCTACATGAAAAGCCGGGCATGACATCATGGGCTTGTAATGCCAGTGACGGAGAGGAGCCTGGCAGGTCCCTGATGCTTTCTAGGCTACCTACAGTCATTGAGCCCTGATCCCAGAGAGAGATCCTGACTCAAAATGCAAAGTGAATGGTATCTGAGGAAAACTCCTGAGATTGACCTCTGACCTCCATGCACACTGACACACCCAGATATTAGCACGCATCAGTGGATGATGCTCTTCCAAGCATCATTCCTGGGCAGAAACGAAGGGAAGAACTCTGTGCATGATCTGTGTGCACTTGAGAAGGGGGAGGGGAAGGGGGAGCTGGGAATGAAACCAAGGGTCTCTCCTGAGCCACAGGCTCAGTCAAGAATTCTAAATATTTGTTTCAAGTGTTGCTTCAGCAACCTTGCCCGCACATCCATGCCTTTCACAGCTAAATTCACACTACAGCTCAGGTTGGCGAGGACACGGAGAGGGAAGGCAGGCGACAAGGGTTAGGTATGAGCAAAGACGAGTGTGTCGTGTACTAGAGTCGGCCAGAGCTTGGTGACCAAGATAACTAGCAAATCAGGAGTCCAAAGCAGGGCATTCTAGAAGGCTCATTTTATGATCTTGGCACAGCTCATAGCAACCAAATGGCTTTCCTGTATGTAAATAGCTCCTGTGTGGAGAGAGCAAAGCCCCTTAGCATCAAGTTAGACCTTGTTCTTTGATCTCTCCCAGCTTTGGGTTTCCCTCGGCCTTCCTTCTTTCCTCCCCCCTCCCCCTGCTTAGCCATTTTATGTCCAGATAGTGGAGGTCTTCAAGATAGATGCAGAATCACTGACCAATCAGATCACATTCAGGAGAGACCTCGCCACCCATAGCCACCTAGGCTCCCCGCTGCCTTTGGGGGCCCTACAACCTCTGCAGCTCTTTTGGAAGGAGGCAGGCAGCTTGCACCCTGTCAGCTGCTGTTACTACCTCCTGGGCAACAGCAGTTGCAGGGGCCAGGAAGCCCGTGCCTCAGCATAGACCAGAGAAGCCACACACAGAAGCATACCAGCAATCTCTCAGGCAAGGGTGCAACCCCTCCCCACCCCCCATACAGAGGCTTCCAGAGTGACAGGAAGGGTTAGTTATGAAGAACTTCCCAATCATGAAAGTGTGGTTCCTTTCCCAGAAGAAGAAGTGCTGCAGCACCTAAGGTCAATGGTGCTTCCAACCTCATCAGAGAACATGAAGCCAAGCCAACAGGCCGGCAGTATCAGGAAGAGGTAGAGGTGGGCTCCGGCCCAAGAACGGCCTTGGAGAGAGCCTTTCAACCAGTGATGGGTAAGCCTCCAGAGAAGGAGCCTGGTTTCTCTGGTCACGTGTCCCTCCCTTTCCAGAACTCTGGGGGTTAAGTCAAATCCGGGAAAGGGAAATCTTTTCCCAGCAGCTCCGCCCCAGTGACTCAGGCCAGGGAGGAGGAGATCTAGGACAGTGGACAGGGAACTGCAGCTTCCCCAGCGCTTCAAGGGCTATGAGTCAGCAGAAAAGTCAAGCAGCAAGTGGAACCCCATCTGCTCCCCCAGAGTGCACAGTCTCTCCTCTCTCTCCCACCCCCACTCAGAGCTTTTCCTTAAAACAGCCAGGCAATGAACCTCTGTCCCACTGGGCTCAGATTTCGGGGAAATGCCTCCCTCTTCCATCCCATCCCAAAGGGAAGTCTTCCTGACCCCTGGCTTCCCTGTCAGGTCAGTAGGCTCCTCCCAGAGGACCAGCCTCTTCCATCTCTGACATCCTTCCTTTAGACTTGGACTGGCCTTGATTCCTCCTCAGAGTTAAACAACACAGTCTTCAGCTGATAAAGCCTATCCCAGGATCCCTGCTCCCTCACTCCCTGGGCTTTCCAGACAGCCCCCTGACACTCCCCAGTTCCAATCAGAATCCAATTCAGAGTGCCCTCCCGCCCTAGTTCACCACATTCCCATAGCCTGCCTAGTTCTGGCCAGTTACATTGGGTTTGAGAGCTCCCTAGACAACCCTTAAGAAACAGGGCCAGTTCTGAGGCTTTATAGGCACTCCTCAAGCCAAGTAGCTATGGAGCAAAAATCACAGCCCTCTTAAGGTTAGAATAGATGGAAGGCGCTAGGCATTAATCCAGGCATTCTGAGAGGCAGAGCTGCTCTATAACTGAGTTCCAGGACAGCCAGGGCTACACAGAGAATCTCAACAAAAACAAAATAACAAAAGACATGGAGCAGGTGCAGAAGCAGCACTCTCATCTCACAGGTTCCAGGGATTCCAGGCCCTCTGGTTCTTTCAATATGCACCATGTATAGCCACCCTATTAGCAGTTGTCTTATAAGGCAAACAAGAGACTAGGGTAGCCAGGTCCAGAGTCCTGGCCTAAACCTGAATGCCTTTGCCTGGAGCAGAGGAGGGGCAGGAAGCTGGGGTGCCTGAGGAGAGATGGCTGAGGAGGTGGCAAGGCATCTCTCTAACTACCCCTCAGCTTCCGCCTAAGGAGGCCTTAAGGTGTGACTTCCTGTGTCAGGGCTGTAGTATAGGGCAGAGAAGCTGAAAGGGACCCTGTGGTCAAACTTGACCCAGCCACCTTTTGGGGACCCACTCACTAGGCCTGTCCCCCACATCAATGTGCTCATTACGTTAAAATGTGTTTGTTCCACTTAATGTCAAGCAAGACCTACGTGGTGAGGAGCTCTTCCGTGTGACCTCCTCTGAGAGCGTTGCCACAGTCCTACTCCCACCCACGAAGCCCCCCACGATGATTCACGTTCCCCCACCCAAGCTCCTCAGATACCCAGTCACCTGTTCTTGTTGAAGAACACAAACTGCCCATATCTACTCTGTGTTCTTATCAGAAACTATAACTATTTCAAATGAGTAGATACAATCTCCCCAGACCGACCACAAACCCTATGAGCTAAGAGATCAGAGCATATCTTGGTCACATCACCCAAAATCAGGCCTGCAGACCAGAGGGACAGACTGAGGTGCCTTCCATTCAGATGGAGCCGGTGATACATTCAAAGATGTAGGGAAGCGGCATCCCCCTGCCTCAGAGACGCACTTATCTCCGGGAGAGATTTTAGAAGCTCTGCATCCCCTTCCACACAGGGGCACACTCATGCACATGGCCCTGTTGACGATTCTGCCATTTGCTCATCTCTTGCTGAGTCCCGCTGAGGGGCCAGTGCAGCTGGAATTAGCTAGAGGAAAGGCTAATTCACAGAACTGCTGCTCCAGTTGGCACCACCACACTGCCACTTAGCTAGCCACCGACCTACTTAACCTGCCCCCAGCTGAGCTCACCAGATGCCACACCACCTAGATGCCACACCACCAACTTCTCGGTACCAATGCTGCAGACTGCAACAGCCCTAAGAGCCATCATCAGTCAGTCCTCCTGGAATCTCTCCACCCTTTACCTCACACTCGGAGCAATGATTTTTTTTGCAACTGCCTTTTCTCCTTCCTGCTCCACAGTGGCGTCTCAGGGCCTCACGAGGTGGCTCAGGCTGACATCAACCTTCTGGTTAGAGTGATTTGCCGATCTCAAACCTTTGCAAGGGAAGAGGCTACCTACATAGTTTCTTATCTATATTCAGGCTTCAACTTGTAGCACTGGGGTGTGAATCTTCCTCTGCACCCCCCAGGGCCTGGCTTCAAACATCATTTCCATGGATAAATCCTTCCATGAGCACATACATCGGAGAAACTCACGGTTCTTTGGAACACAGTTTGGACAGACTGCTTGGAGAATAGCAAAGGAAAGAAGGGAGGGAGGAAGGGAGGGAGGGAGGGAAACAGGCCTCCACCTAGGTCCTTAAGCATGACTCTGTTTCTTTTTGGTGTTTTTTTAGGACCTGGTCTCAGTAATCTAGGCTGGCTTCAAGCTCCCTATATAGCCAAAACTGGCCTTGATCTGAGCTCTAGGCTCCATCTCTCAAGTTCCAGGATAACAGGCATGCACCACCATGACTGGCTCAAGGTTCTTTGTCACACACTCCAGAGTGCCTGTTCTCTCTCTGTCACATTCCTCAATATGACCACTCCACCCCCAGCTGAGGTGTTCAGCTCCTATGACCACCACCTTCAACACAAAATGCCATCTCTCCATTCCCCCAACCCAGGCTCCCAGCTCCTCTGCCCTCCCTCCTCCTGGCTTCTGCACGCCAGTTCCAAGTCCCCTTTTCTATGCAACATCTCTGCCTCCCTCCCTTGTTCCCATTTGACCAATCTCTTGTTCCTTAATTGATTAAGTCATTAGTCAACGGTTCAAGTCTCCTTTCCAGGGCCTGGATGGATGCTGGAGATGGGACATAACTCACACTTTCAAGAGCTCTCCGTGAGCCAAAGATAACACACTATGAGCCTTAGAGTCTCTGAAGGTAAGCTCAGCCCAGCAGATAGGCAAAGGTCATTACGCAAGAAGAAGACAGTTGGTCTAGCGCCCAACCTCCTCCCCCAGCTCTGCCTCCAGGATGGTACAGCACAAGGCCTTGGAACGTCTTTTTTCATTCCTGGATTTAAACTCTTTAAAGCAAAGTCTTCTTGCCCTTGCCACATCCCTGCCACGTCCCTCACTGTCTCATGACTTCAGCACCTTGTCATACCCGTACACCTCAGAGGCACTATGCTCTGCACTGATAAGGCAGTGGACAGTCCGTGTAGGCGTCACAGCCTTCCGTGTCCCCTGTCTTCAGGTTCTACTTCTGTTCATACTGCCCTGGCCCCAACTGGGCCTCCACACCTGGATCAGCATCTCTCCTCTACCTAGCCTGGCCACTGTACTCCGTCAGACACGGACAGCCATTGTGACGTCTAACGTCACAGTGAGTAGTGACGTCAGTAGTGACTAACACCACTAGAGATGAGAAAAGAGAAGGCAAGCATTCGCTGAGTCCTTTCTGTTTGGGGCATACTATTCCCCTTTGGGGCCATCAACTTAAACTCAGGGGTTTCATTCATCTCTAATCTAGTACCTAGTACCTAGTACCTAGTACCTAGTACCTAGCAGGGTAGGAGATGAATAAACCGAATAAATATTTAACACACATCCATCTACTCTATCTTAAAATAACAGCTATGAGGTACTGACCATTATAGACATTTTGGAAATAAAGAAATAAAAACAGGGGGAGTCACATTGCATGCCCGAGTTCTGAGGGTAAGGGTGCTGGGTTGAGCCCCAAATCCAGGTGATTTACCCCTAAAGAGAAAAGAATTAAGTGGATGGGGGAGCGGGAGGATAATCAGAAGGGGCAGTCTTGACAAGTCATGAGGTGAGACTGGGAGGCAGGAGAGGGAGAAGGGAGGTGACATCAGGCAGAGTGGACAGTACAGGGTTCTGGGAACACTGCTTTAGATGTACGAGAAAGGGATGTAGAGAAAGGGAAGAGAGTGGACAAAAAGGAGCCCTGTATGGAGGCTCTGGAGACTGAGTGGAAGAGAATGGGGAGAGAGAAGGGATGGAGAAAAAGGCAGGTCTCAGGAAAAACGCTGGGCCCAGAGACACTGTGCAGGTGGCACAACCCACCCAGACTAGCCAGGGAGCCTCCGAGGAGCTAACAGAATGATTATGGACACAACAGAAACTCAAGGGAACACATGAACACGAGGCGGAGGCTTGAGAAAAGGACATTTTCCAGTGACAAGAACAAGCTGCTACCAACTTCCCCAATCAGAACTGTGGAATTGGAAACCATGAGCCTGACCTTTGGGTCAGTGGGGAGGGAGCGAGAGGATACATCGGCAGGTAAAGAGGTATTAGCTATTTAAGGACGGTCAGGCCAGGGGAGACCTCTTGTCTGGAAGCAGAAATGGAAGCAGAAGGGCAGAGGCTGTCTCAGGGAGAAGTCTGGGACTGGAAGGCTGCCCAGCTTTGTCCAGTTTCTGGTCCACTCCCAAGCAAACAATCCCAAACTTGTCTCCTGCTCAGTCTTCCAACATCCTGCCCCACACTGTTCAACCTCTGTCAGAGAAAGAGGGCCGCTCCGTAATTCCACTGGCCTCGCAGCTGGCCTCGCCACAGCCCAACACAGGCCAGGACCTTGACTGTCAGGCCCCAGGCTTGCCAGCTTGGCTTGCCGAATTCTCTCCCTCTCAGATTTCTCCCTTCTACATCATCTCAGGGCACAGAAAACTTGGGGGCAAACTGAAGCACAGACGTCCCTGCCCCCATCCCTATCCCTAGTACAAGTCCACTCCTGCCAAGCGGCGCCTCGCTAGCAGCCCACCCTCCCCTCCCCTCTCCTCTCTCACCAGTGACAGCAGCAGGCCAGGCACGGTGGGGCGACCCATGTCCGGCCGGCAGTGGCCTCTCACTCCCCCATTGGGGCTGGAGACAGGGCAGCAATTGTCAACGCTGGTGAATGAAGTAAGACGACCGGACCAGGTGGCCCGGTGATGGCAGCCTGGGCCTCAGGTTAGAGAAGCTGAAAGTCAGAGGCAGAGAGAGATCAGGGTACGGTCCTCCAGGACCTTGTACCCAGTAGGCCCGATCATGAGCCAGAGTTCGGAAAACTCGGAGAAAATTAAAGCTGAGGGGAGAGGAGGTAGGAGGGGAAGGGAGAGTGGCGGGGGTTGGTGTTGCAAGAGCGGGACCGGAAGAGCCTGGGGAGAGGCGAGGGAGGAGGGAGGAGGGAACTGGGGAGGAGAGAGGAGAGGGCCAAGATTCTTTAACGCTTTGTAGCCCGGGTCCCACAGCTTGGCGCCCCAAACCCACTTAACACCACTGAGGAGTTTTAGAGTCCACAAATTCAAGTTCGGACCCCTCTGCTTTTTAAGTGGGTGAACTTAGACCCGTGGGCTAACTCCTCCAAGCCTGTTCTCAAATTCACCGAATGAATCTCATGGGATGGCTGTCGGGAGTTATGGAGGGAGGGCAGTATCTAATGCTCGCTGAGCTCCTTCGACCTCTCCCTCCCTCAGAGTTCCCTTTAATCTCACTTTCTTGGACATTTACCCAGTCAGCCCAAACCTGGAGGGAAACCAAATGTACTTTTCTACCCAGCCTGGGCCCCTCCCACTGACTCTCATCTCCCCCGGCTACCCACCGTGGCTTGACAGGTGAGGGGGGTCAGATAGCCCCCCTCCTAAGCCTTGGTTGTCTTCCCAGTTATTAATTTGGAGTGAACATGCCTGCCCTGACATAGGGAAAGAGAAACCATAAGGATTCAGGCTTCTGTAAATGCTTCAGGGTTGCGAAGGATTCCCAGAACCTCTTTCCCAAACATGCAGTTTTGTCTTGTTTGAAATAGGTTTCATTTAGCCCAAGCCGGCTAGCCTCAAACTCACTGTCTAGCTGATGCTGGCCTTGTACTTCTGATCCTCCCACCTCCTACATGCTGAGATTACAGGTGTACGACACCACACCCAGCCCTAGATATTCTGATGCATCCATTGAGATTGACCCCAAAGATAGTTATACCACATTCAGGGGTGAGGAAAAAGCCACAGGGCTCTGCACACCGGGAGGTGGAGCCCAGAGAAGCAGAATTCCTGGCTCGCTCCTATTGCAAGGCCCCACTGTTCTCTCTGCCCCTTTGAGAAAGACCTTACCTTCAGATAGCCATCTCTTACTCGGGATGGATATCTCCTGCCATTGTCATTTGGACAGGTCTTCTCCCAAGGGAACCCTATAACACGGGACACCATTCACTCAAGTGCCCTTGAGAGTCAATGACCTTCTTTATGCATGCCAGTTCAACCAACCTGAGTTCCTTTAGCAGCTGAGACTTGAGACATGGAGGGAAAACCCAGGAATAGGGGCCTAGGGCTTGGGGACTTGGAACCAGACCTCCTGGCCCTTCTCCCTGTGAGCTACCACTGACCTCACCAGCCTCCCAACCCTGATGGTTCCTCTCCTCTGTGACCCCAAAGGCAGAACTTCTGAAGACCAGCTGGAGGTGTCCCTGCTGCAGGAGGCTCACTTCTCTCCATCAGACTGACCAGGTTTCAGTGGAAGCAAGCCAGAAGAAATAAATAGTGGGGGAGGCATGCGGTGTAATTCAGTTGTAAAGGGCTTTCTCTGCATAAATGAGGCCCTAAATTCATCCCCAGCATACACACACACACACATGCACACACACATACACACACAACACATACATACAAACACACACACATGCACACACACATACACACAAACACACAGACACACACACACATACATGCACATACACACACTAAAGTAAATAAGAAACACACTAGCACATTTCCCAGGGCTGGTTCGGTGGTTAGATTCATATTAATATTAGAAGTGTTTGCCACATGTTAACTATCTTACAATATCAATCGTTTGTAAATAATAACATGTTTAATATTACAAGGAACTTTTAATGGTCTATGCAAACTGCCAAAGCCGTTATTACTCAGAGACTGGAACAAAATGGGAATTTCCTTCAGGGCTTAGGATAAACGCTGATTTTTTTTTTTTAAGCACCTTTAAAGCTTTGAACAACACAGTACTAAAGTACTCCATAAAACTGCGTTTAAGAGGGTAAAAAACGGGTGAATCTGAGGATGTGAAAAGCCAGCTAGTTTTACAGAGGAGATATGAATGATAAGAATAAGAAGACTAGGGGCTGGAGAGATGGCTTAGCAGTTAAGAGCCCTGACTGCTCTTCCAGAGGTCCTGAGTTCAATTCCCTGCAACCACATGGTGACTCACAACCTGTAATAAGATCTGATGCCCTCTTTCTGGTGTGTCTGAAAACAGCTACAGTGTACTCGTATAAATAAAAATAAACAAATCTTTAAAAAAATATAACTAAAGAATAAGAAGACTATAGGAATGAAGACAGCAACGGTTGAGGCTGGAGAGATGGCTCAGCAGTTAAAAGTACTTGTTGCTCTTGCAAAGGTTCAGGCTGCGTTCCAGCACCCATATGCCAGCTTATAATTGCCACTAATTCCAGTTCCAAGGGATCAGACACCCTCTCCTGGCTTCAGGTATGCATATGGTACACAGAGATACATGCAGGCAAAACAGCCATACATATAAATAGGAAATAAATATATAAATAAATATATAATATATATAATAAATATATATTAATATATATAAATAGAAATAGGAAATCCTAAAATAAAAAGTAACAGAAAAGATAGTGTTTAATTGCTGACCTGGGACAAGGGACTGAGGTGCATATTTTACATACCAAAGCAGACCTGGCTTCCAGGTTCTCCCAGCATCCCTCAGTCCCTACCTGGCATATCCTGCTCCCAACACTAAACTTTCCAGTCCAGGAGCTGGGCTTGCCCTTCCCCCAGAGACTCCTCCCTATATAATCCAGACATTTTGGACTCTCCTCCTCCTCTTCCTCCTCCTCTTCCTTCTCCTCTTCCTCCTCCTCTTCTTCCTCTTCCTCTTCCTCCTTCTTCTTCTTTTCCTCCTACTCCTCCCCTCTTCTTCCTCCTCCTTCTCCTCCTCCTCTTCCTCTTCTCCTTGTGTGCGTGCCCCCCTCTCTCCCTCCCTCCCCTAGCTCTTCTTTCCCCATGGCAACTTCCCCGGCCTTATTCCTTGGGCCCAGTGAACTCACCCAAGTGCAGCTTCCCAATAAACCTGCCTTTAATATAATCTAATCTGGCTTGAATTGGCCCATTTCACCAACAGCAGAGAAATAACTGGAGAAGTGGTTTAGTTGTTAAGAGCACTTGCTGCTCTTGCAGAAAAGCCATGTTCTGTTCCCAGCACCCACACAGTGGCTCACAATCATCCATAACCCCAGTTCCAGGGGATCTGGAGCCCTCTTCTGACGTCTGCGGGTGCCAGGCATTATATGTGGTGCACAGACATACATTGGTGCATGGTAGAACAGGGAGCCAGAGCTGGGGGGTGAGAAGGCAGACCAAAGGATCAAAGAAAGAGCTGCAGATACCAGCCACCCTCCCCCATGATGTGTGCATGCCTCACACATGCACAGGTACCTCACCCTGAATCCAAAGGGCACTGACTGGGCTCCAAGTCCCTGTGACTTGGGCCCTGGGCCACAGTCCTGCCATAGAGGCCAGGTGATCAGGGAAGAGGGCCTGGAATCCAGGCCAGCTCTGTGACAGTTACAACCCAGGGTAAGTCATGTCACCTGCAAAACCAGATGAGGAAATGGGGAGGAGTGAACCCCCTAATACTCTGATCCCAAGTCCCAGCGGTGCTCTTCAGGTGAGAAGCAAGATAAGGACAGACCTCAGGGAGGGACCGCAGGTGCATAAGGAGGAACCTGGAGCTCAGGGAAGAGGGGAACTGATTACAGTCTCCAGAATAGATCCAGCTTGGTCCCTCTGTCCAGCAGGCCCTCCCTTCCCAGCTACTTCAGACAGGGATGGGCTGGACAAGGTTGAAGTCAAGCAGAGAGGGAGAGGCCAGAGCAGCCACACCTGAGGCTGTGACAGGGACACTGTTGAAACAACACCATTTCCTGCCATTTGCTTGAGTCTAGGAAAGGGAAGTCAAAGCCTTCAGGTCGCATGACTTGTGGCCTGCTCCTTCCTTCTTTCTACAAGATCCCCTTCTCCACATACCTTTGATCACAGCCTTTAATTCAAAATGGCCAAACCTTTACTACCCTACAGCACTTGGGAGGCAGGGGTAGGCAGATCTCTGTGAATTTTGTAGGTTCAAAGACAGCCTACGTAGGACTTTCCTGAAGGGGAGGTGAAGCCCTGCTTCTCCTCTGCCTAAGGATAGATATTGTGATGCATGGGGAAAGTAGAAACAGTCCCAAGTCTTACTCCCCAAACATGACAAGACAGGGTCACTTCTGGGTCCCACATCTAATCACTGGAGTGGGCAAAAGAACTGCAGGTCAAAAAAGCAAGGTTCCATTCAGGCAGTCCCCAGATCTTCTTTATTGGGTTGAAAGGGTTCCCTCTACCCCTCTCACTGTGGATAAGACTACCCAAGGCTCTGCCATTCTGGAAGAACTAGTCAAGCCTCCTCCTCCCCCTCCTCCTCCCCTTCTTCCTCCTACATCTGGGCAGTGGTGGGGAGGAGGGTGGCAGAGGTTACATCACAGCCCACAGCCGGGTGGAGTCTGAAGAAAACAATTCTTGATGACGTACAACTGTGATGAGTTTGGGATGGCTGCCTGTCCCCTCCCTCAGCTCTAAGACTTCCCCCAAATGTAGGCCGTGCCTCAGGGACCTGCATGCTCCTCCCTAGCCATTTATTTCATGGGGCCCCCATCCAGAGCTGCAGACACTGTTTGATGGAACAAGCTTTTATTGAGTACCTGCCTACCTGTTCCAAGTGGGATACTAGCCTAGAATGGAAGGATACAAAAATGAGCAAAACTCATCCCCGATCACAGGAGTTCAGTCTATCCAGGGAGACAGACGCAAAAGAATGTGCACATACATTACAGTGCACTGTGGGGATGAGGGGAGAGGGGGACAATTCTGGGGAGACAGAATAGGGTAAACTAGTTCACACAAGCAATGGTGCCTTTGAGCAGGTTTCTTTCTTTTTTTTTTTTTTTTTTGGTTTTTCGAGACAGGGTTTCTCTGTGTAGTCCTGGCTGTCCTGGAACTCACTCTGTAGACCAGGCTGGCCTCGAACTCAGAAATCCACCTGCCTCTGCCTCCCAAGTGCTGGGATTAAAGGTGTGCACCACCACCGCCTGGCTTTTTGAGCAGGTTTCTAAGGAATGCATAGACGTGCCCCAAGGGACGAGGGACGGTGAAGGAAGCTTCTAGGCTGAGGAAACAGCTAAGAAGACAAACGAGTAGAAGGAAACAACGTAGAGGCACTGGGGTATGGGGTATCAAATGAGAGAATCTTGAGAATGAAGGTGAAAGTCAGGCCTATCCTCGGCTTACTCTAGCCCCCACCCTGAGGAGTGAGGGAAGGGCAATTGCCAAAGAACTAACTAGGGGGCTTTTGGGTGGGGTTCCCCACCCAAGTTCAAGAAGGGGAGCAGACATCTGTGTCCTTGAAGGCAGTGAGGCCAGGCCAGTCTCTGGTCATGGGGTAGGAAAGCTGTGGCTGCCTTTCTGTGCCTTGTTTATATTTGTTCATTGGTTGTTTCCCAGGAAAGTTCCTTGTCAGAGCTCCAAGTTTGCCTTGGCTGATCCAAGGGAAAAGGGGACTTGTCCGTGCTTGTGTGGAAAGCTGTGTTCAGAAGCAGGGGCAGGGCAGCTCTGAGCAGCTCATTAGCCCCATCCTCTGGACAACTTCCTTGGCCCCTTGCTTAGCCTCTTCCTTCAGGCACACCAAAGACAGCTGTGGAAGCCATGCTGATGTGAGAGAGCCTTCAGTTTGCCAGGGAGCACCGGGCTGGCTGAGAGGAGCACTCTCCTCTCTTAGGGCGCCGGAGCACAGGCAGAAGAGTCAGGCACTGCAGAGTCCAGTGGAGGGGCAGAGGGGCCTAGGGTAGCATAGGCAGGTGGAGGGGCTGTCAGGGTCAGGGGAGGGGTCATGTCCTGCTGGGGCAAAGAAGGTGGTGGGGATGTAGGGTGGGGACAGAAACGGGAAGGGTAGGAGGAGGCTGGAGTGGAGGCCACCTCCCTGGCACCCCTGGCCCCTCGTCCTGGAGACCAGTACCGGCTCCGGAACCTGTGGAGCAGCATGATGAGAGTGATGACCAGGAGGTCGAAGATGAGCTCCGCCATTTCCACCACAGACAGCACAGACGAGCCGAACCACAGGCTCCACTGGCTGCCCAGGTTGGACAGGAGGGTGACCATCTGCAGGAGAAAGAAGTACCCACCCCTTACCAAGATGGCTCCCTTTGTAGCTAGGGCCCACCTGGGACTCAAAGTCCCTCCTTGCCATGCAGGGGTAGGTAGCTCCTGATTGTCATCACCCACAGAAAAAAATGGTCATGAGACCAGCAGAAACCGGGGCAGGTCTCAAGAGCCTTCTTCTAGCGGTCTGCTGCACATGCGTGCCTCCCCCACCCCACCTGACACCCCCAGTTTCCCTTCCAATTCTTTCCCCTTATCCTGAACCCCTGTTCCTTTTCCTTGTTCTCTGCCTCCAAGGCACAAACCCTTCTGGCCCTTCAAGGTGACCCTTCGTCCTCCCCACAGCTACCTGCCAAGCCGCCAGGAGACCCCAGGCTTCCTGACTAAGGCAGGCCATACCGTGACAGAGGGAGACTCTGAATTCGTTTTATAGTTCAGCTCCTTGAAGAAGATGTTGAGTTTAGCAACTCCATTTCTTTAGGGAAGGGGAGAGAGAGTGGGAAAAAGTGGTGGAGGGTTAACACCACCCATGGGCCCTGCCCCCAACACCTCCAAACAGAACCTCTTCCCAGACCTCAAAGGTCCCGCCCAGGAGCTCAGGAGCAGGTCTGACCTTTTGTTGTTGATAGTGTAATTGTTCTGCAAGGACAGCATCTCGAAGATCCAATCCTGGGGTGGGGGAGAGGGGAGAGAATGAAGGGACAAGGAGGTCAACTCCATATCCCTCAGGTTTCCAGGGATAGGTGGTATCAGCCAAATATACCAACATGGATAATACTCACAGGGCCACTGGGTTATGTCCATTTGCACGTGTGTGCAACTATGTTCACATGAACATCCACCCTCCGCTCCCTACTTTACCTGGGACTTCACAGATGGCCATCGTGAGTAACCAGCGGAGAGCTTGTAGTTGGTCACACTGCAGACAGATAAAAGTGCTCGGTGATGGAGTGGGACTCTCCCAGCCACCTTCATCCCATCAGGCGAAGCAGCTGCTGCCAAGCCCACCCCCAGGGAAAGGGCCTTACCTGCAAGGCTTCCGACACTTGGAGAAACAGCCCAGGCTGTCCAGGGAGAAGGCACCCTGCAGTTTATAGTAGCAGTAGCCTGTGAGTGTAGAGCGAAGTGCCTGTTTTCTAAGGGCATTTCCACCTTTTCCACAAGCAAGGTCTTACACACTGCCTGGGCACCCACTTTACAAGAACATGGTGCCATGGGAGTGGCAACCACAAGAAAATTGTTCAAGAAAGCTGGGGACCGGGAACACCCATATACATGTGTCCAAAAGTCACAAAAATTAAGTCAGAAAAAAAAATGGGAACAATGGTTGCATAACAAAGGGCTTAAACCACAATGAGATACGATGTCACACTCACTAGGAAAACTATTAAAAAACAAAACATTACATGTGGGCATTAACAGTATAAACAATACCACATATAACCATCAGGATACCTCGATTAGAATTTATAGGACTATAATGACACTGGTTTAATTGCATTTAAAAAGTTTTCTGAAAAACTTTGCCAATAAAAAAAATTGCCCATTAAAAAAAAAAAAACAACTGTCAGCAAGAACCACGGGGTCTGTCACTTACTGCTGCTGGGAATATGAGATGGTACAGCCACCTCCAAAGTATGACAGTCCCTCTGAAGGGCTGAACAGTTACCATGAGCCCAGCTCCACACGAGGACATGTACACAAATGTGCACAGCGCCCTTACGCACAAAACCACAAACTAGATGCTCCCAGATATTCATCATCAGGGTAAGTGAACAAAAAGATATAGAACAGAGCTGGCCACCGCAGGATGCAATGGCAATCCCAGCACTCATGGGCCCCAGGCAGGAGGGATGCTGGAAGTTTGAAGCTAGCCTGGACTACAGTATAAGATTCCACCTCAACAAATGAAAGTTTTATATCTATACAACCGGATACCACCCAGTCATAACAAGGAATAAAGTGCTGACGTGTTATAACGAGGATGGACCCAGGAAACACTGTTAAGTTAAAGAAGCCAGTAGCAAAGGCCATCGGTTCATGACTCCGTCTACATGAACCGTTTGGTACAGGGACTAGCAGTTGCCCAGTGGCTGGCAGTTGGTGTTGGGAAACTTGGGGGACTACACACAGGTACAAAGTTGCTTTGGGGAGTGATTTATAACATTCTCAAATAGATGGTGACTATGAGGCCAGAATAAAAGCCCGACACCCAAACTACAACTATATTTACCTAAAACCATACAATTTAAGTGAGTGAAGTCTGTAAGATCCAAATCATGTCAGTAAGACCCATGAAAAGAAGAAAGGGCCCATGGGGTCTAATGGCCTTGAGGAGCTACAAGGAAAAACTTTAAAAATACTATTTTGTTATAGTGTAGGTATGTTCATGGCAGTGTGTGTGTGTGTGTCTGTGTGTGTGTGTGAGAGAGAGACAGAGACAGACAGACAGAGACACATAGAGAGAGACATACACAGAGAGAAAGACACACAGACAGACTAGGGGATGTGCCGTGGTACATACAAGTCCTCCATTTCTGACCCAAACCCTCTACCCACCATGCTGGGACTTAGTGGGGAGCAGCCTAGCGCCTTGCCTTCTCTGGAGAAGAAGACCTAGGAAGGGCACCATGCTGCTGTTAGCCCTAACCCATCCCCCTCACCTACACAATTTCTCTCAGATTTTCTAAATCACAAGAACTCAGAAAGAAGGCCGGGCATAGTGACCCACACTTTTAATTCCAGCACTAGGAAGGCAGAGGCAGGAGGATCACTCTCTGTGAGTTTGAGGTCAGCCTAGTTCACATAGTGAGTTCCAAGACAGCCAGAGCTATGTAGTGAGACCCTGTTTGAGTAAATAAATGAATATTTAAAAAAAAAAAAAAAAAGACCTTAGAATTGTTGAAAAGCAGGGAGGAAAAGAGGGGAGTTGTCACCATGACAGCACTTCTGCTGCCCTGTCTCCCCTCCCCTTGAGGATTCTGTCTGCCCATCCAAGAAAGAAGGTGACACCAAGTGGTCTCTGAGTTCTCTCCAGTTCTGACATTCTGTGATCCTCCGAGGAAGGAGGCAGGAGGCTGTAGGATATAGGCAGGGGCCACAGGAAGGGAGGTAGAGGGCAAGCACGGGGCAGTGGGCAGGGGAAGCAAGCAGGGGGCAGGAGGCAGAGGACAGGAGGGGGGTGGGCAGGGAGGCAGGAGGCAGAAGGCAGGGGGGCAGGTGCAGAGGGAGGGGGAGGGGAAGGGGTAGGAGGTAGGGGGCAGGAGGCAGGGGGGGAGAGGGAGGGGGGTAAGGGGAGGGGGAGGAGGGAAGGGCTGTCCTGACAAGAGCGGTGACAGAGGACAAGACCTGTCAGAGTGGGCCAAGCAAGAAAGGTGGCAGATCCCACAGACAGATGGCACTGGGACAGAGGTGATACAACTCCACAGTGGTCTTTCTGTGTCCATGGTGTCTGGTGCCCCCCCCCCCAGCAATGGCCCACTTCCTCCTCTCTCACCCTGCTAGAGGGCTGAGTGTGTGAGCCCTGGGACTGTCTGAAGGACAGTCTGTGCAGACAGCCTGCAGTCCCACAGTTTCCCGTTAGAATATTTTTCTCCTAGCATCCTAGGATAGCTGTGCCACAGCAGAAAGGAAACGGGTGTGTTCAAGACAATGGCCGGATAAGCAGGATGTGCCAGGGCTCTCCAGCTTGCTTTGTTGTGCCCTGCTCTGGGTAAAAACATTTTCTAACATATGATTTACAAACTGAACTCCTGGGGAGGGATGGCTCAGTGAGTAAAGCTCCTGAGCTTCAACAGAGTCTAACCGATGACCCACGGGGCTCAAGCACACAGGCACACACACATACACACACTGACACACACACACATGCACACACACACAGACACACAGACATACACATACACACACATGCACACACATATACACATACTGACACATACACACACATGCACACACACACCACACACATACACACACATATACACACATACATGCACACACATACACACAGAATACAAACACACAGGCACACACACTGACACACACACATACACACACACTGGCACACATATACACATACTGACACATACACACACACATGCACACACATACACACACAGACATACACATGCACACACAGGCACACATACACATACACATATGCACACATACATATACACATACATACATATATACACATACACACTGACACACATACATATACACACATATATACACATACATACACGCACAACACACACACACACACACACACAACACACACACACACACGAGTGCAGTGAAGGACCAAGGATAGGTTGGTTTTTAACTCACAGATTGCATACTAGAACACTGAAAGGATACAGCGCATAGTTTGTAAAACACAGAGAGATGAGACAGAAACACAGCACTTCTAATAATTTCTACCCGGGCACCAGTGAGATGTTGGCTGCTCTACCTAATCCCCCCAGGAGCCAGCCCTGCTGAGCACCTCAAAGAATGAGTAGGCATGCTGAAACCACAGCAGGGGAACACATCATGCACGCACGAACATACGTGTGCTTGCATAAGCACACACACACACACACACACACACACACACACACTTCCTTCCCTTTGCTGTAGGTTATTTTTAAACAGGACGATTCCTTCACTAACACACAAAAGCCAAAGACAGGAAGGGAAGGAGCAGGGAAAACAGAGGCAAGGACTGAGGGCAAAAAGAAAGCAAGTGGAAACTAGAGATGAGTCAGGTGGGAGTGAGCCATCCTGGACAAGGCCTCTGGGAGCCAGGCTCCTAGGGCAGAGGAGGTGAGCTCCAGCCAGCTGGGGGGTCCCTGGCTCACCCCAGGCGCTCTGCTTGCGGTAGTCACAGAACTCTACGCCCTTGGGCTTAGGGTAGAAGATGTAGGCACAGCCACACTTCTTGATCATGTTCTCCTGGAAGCAGGAGTGAATGCACACCTGGAGGAGAAGGGAGAGGCGAGAGGCTTCAGGCCTGGCCCAAACCTGCCCTCCTCACCAGTGCATACCATGGCCCTTTCTATCACTCCCAACCCACTTCCTCTCCATCCCTCCACCCAGCTGACATATGTGCAGTCCCTCGAATGGCTGATGTGTACCTGCTGCGTGTACTTGGAAGCGTAAAGGTTCTTGACAGGGACGTCACTACCATTCTCAGTGCAGTCTCCGTAATTGCCACCAAGGCTGTCCAGGGCCTCCTGTGAACCAATGCACATCCAGAGATTACAGGTGAGGGGCAGAGAGGGTGACTCAGGCTTCACCCTGGCTTTTCAGTCTTCCCTCATTCCCAAGTTCAAACTCACACACTGCCAGCAATCCACCAGCCTCCCCATCTCAAAGCATGTTCTACACCCCAGACATCCCTCCTTGTACCACTTTCAAGGCCATGCATGGGTTCAGAGAATCCTCTGAAACCCTAAAGACATCCTGAACCTCTCTTAGCACCTGAGTTCTTCTCAAAGCCTTGCTTCCCAGGGGCCCCTTGGCTAGCCCCTCTATCCAGTTCTGCTCCCAAAGACCTCTACATCCTGGAGATGACTCATGTGACCTCCCTTCAGTCTCCTGCTGTCAAGTCTACCTCCCGTTTTCCAAGTCTTCCTCTCCCTCCAGTGTGGTTCTCCTCCCTGGTTCTCAGTCAGAGCGTCCTTGCCTTTCTCATGCTGATGGAGGTCTCCACACCAGGTCTCAAGTTGAAGCCACCATCGTCCATAATGGCAGGCTCATCCTGACCGTGCACCATCACCCTGGCCCCTGTCACTGTGGACAGCAGGGGGATGAAGTCATTCTGCTCTGTGCGCAGTGTCAGGGACAAACCTGAGGATGCAGGAGAAGAGTTGGGGATGGAGACCCACCCTCCATTTCCTGGTGGAACAAGGCCAGTAAACCCCTCGGGTGGACTTGGCAACCCAGAACTGGTTTCTGGGCTAGCTTAAAGGATAGAATCCCTTCCATGACTAGAATGGATTATGGGGGACTTTGGGGAAGAAAGGACAGAGCAGACCCTTCCAGAATAGCGAGAGGCATACCAAGGTGAGACCCAGAAGGTACCCAGCATCTCTAGAATGTAAGGCTGAGGTAAGTAAGGATGGGTGAGGCAGGTCAGTGGGAAGGGCATCACGGGCACGGGAGCTGCTCACCATTGTTGACTCCAGGCATGGAAGACATCCAGAGATTGGAGTTGTTCTTGTCATTAAAAGTGTAGCAGTCCCCATACACAAGGTGGTGGAACTGAGAATAATTCCTTAGGAGGCAAGGGAACCAGGATAGCGGGATCAGAGAGGGAAGACGGGAGTTCAGTGGAGCATGAGGTAAGGCAGAGGAGATTCCCCTCCAGACCCAAGGAACATCAGTTTCCTGTCACCTCCAGTGTGTCTGCACAGCATTGGGAGGTAGGCCTGTGCACCTCTGTCACTCTAACAGTCCATTCTACATCCTACAAGACCACACAGACAGTGATGGCAGGCCTGGGATTTACATATATGATATGATCTTGTGTGTTATAGAACTTATTTTATCTTCTTCTAAAAAACCAAAACCAAACCCTCCTAAACTCTGTTTTTAAGATCCACCCATGATGCTCCATTGCATCCACTGACGACCCCTGCTATACGCCTTCCATGGTGGGACTCCACCGCATCATGCCCTTCTCCTCTACCAGTCAGTGGGGATCCCAAGGCCGCAGGGACAGTGATGATGGGCCTGGGATTCATACCCAAGCATCTGCCTGTTAGACCGGCTTCTTCTCCTCTGCTGGATTCCTTGTCCTGTAATGTTATACTAAGATTCATGCAATGTCCTAACTTCTCAGCATCTAAATCTTGGTTCTCGGTGCATGAGCGAGGGAAATGGAGATGGAAGAAATCGGACATCAGCATTAGAGGAAGGAACAAAAGACACAGTGAGCATGGGACTGAAGAGAAGATGTTCAGAGCTCAGGGCAGAAGCCAAGTGTTCTCCACAGGCCTCTGTGCACCAGATTAACAGGTCCAGTATAACAGCCTGTCTCTAACAGGCTTGGGAATCAAGAGGAAATCACGAAGCCACGCTACTGCAGCAGACAGACAGATTGACAGCAAATCACAGACTCTAAGAGCCATGTGGAGAGAGGGGACCTTTGTTCTACTTCCGGCCAAATGGGGAATGGCAGCAGGAACCAACCGGACAGGAGGAAAAGGAGGCTCTGGCCTGTGACCAGTAGAGGAGTGAGAGGGGACAATGCCAGAGGTGGGTGTGGCTCTGCTTATGTGACTTTGAAATAGCCCCATTTCCCAAGGTCATTCTCTTCCTCTGTGAAATGAGGAAAGCAAATCTAGAAGATCTGGGAAAGTCTACTGGCTTTGAAAACCAAAGGCAGGCACAGAACGTGAAACACTGGGGCTCATATTAGGCCGTACTAGAAAGCCAGCGTTTCTAGAGATGGGCTGGACGTAGAGAGGAAAGCTTTATCTTAAAGGGCCACTGATCCCTACTCACTGGAGAGGAAGGGCACACTGTGGTGGATTCCCACAATGATGGATATTGTGTAGCAGGTGAAGTCAGTGGGTCTGATGGAGCAGCATAATGAGTCTTAAATACAGAGCTCAGGAAGGTTTTATTTTGTATTTTAGAAGAAGATAAAATAAGACCTGTAACACCCAAGAGCACTTATGTAAATAAAATATAAACTCTGTAAATGTACATACAAGGAAATGTACATTAAACACATTAGTACAGCATCTATTGAGAAGCCAAGTCATGTGATGGTTAAGAGTAAAGCCTTCGGCCAGCAAGATGGCTCAGAGGGTAAAGGTGCTTGCTGTCAAGACTGACAACTTGAGTTCAATCCCCAGGACCCACATTGTGGAAGGACAGGACCGACTTCCACAAGTCCTCTGAGCTCTACAGCTATACCACAACATGCGTACACATGCGTGTGTGTGCAGAAACGTAATAATAATAAAAAGAAAGCCTCATCTAGATATGGCGATACGCTCCTGTAATCTAGCACTTGGGAGGTTGATACAAGACCATTGTTGCCAGTGTGAGTCTACTTAGGCCTACATGCTACATAGTGAGTTCCAGATTAGCCTGGGAAAAGAGTGAGACCTTGTCCAAAACCAGAAAAGGCTCTAGGGTCCAACTCCCTATAAGGAAATGCTAACGGTAGCATACTAGAAAGAAACCCGAACAAGTTCTTCATTCTCCTCCTCTGTCAAACGAAGACAACAGAAACAGGCAGGACAGAGAACTGAGGACTAAGTTAAAGTATTAGTATTTAGTGAACTCTATTAGCTTCCCACTAAGGTGGAAGTGATTGGTTACGTTGCCTAAAGCAAAAACAGACTAATGGACTGGAGATGGCTCAGCTAGTAAGGGTGCTTACCACCAAACTTGTCGCCCTAACGATTGAGAAAACCGACTCCCGAAAATCGACCTCTACCCACTCACATGCACAAATACAAACAAGCGAAGGTAGTTTTGTCTGCTTGCTTGTTCATTTTTAAGGCAGACAATAACAAGCAGAGGATGTGGAAAATATAGATCCCTCAGGGTTGCTGCTGGGAATATAAAGACCTGATTCCCTGGGCAAAGTCCAGCAGCTTCCAAATGCTAAACAGCTATGTGACCCAGCATAGCACTCCAGATGCATTGCAAGCAAAACCAAAGCATGACCAGTATAAAGCTTTACTCAGGAACAGCCACATCAGTGTCCTTCATAAAGGCCAAAGAGTAGGCGTACTCCATATCAGAAAGGTGTGATATGTCTATACAACACACCAGTACTAATCGCTCATATGTGAGTTCTGACATGTGCTACAACACAGATAAACCTGGAAAACGTACGCTAAGTGAAAGAAGCCACCGTCACAAAAGATGCCGTGCTGCGTGCGTGCGTGCGTGCGTGCGTGTGTGTGTGTGTGTGTGTGTGTGTGTATATCCCAGAACCTAATAAATGCCAGCTGATCAATCTACCACTGAGCTACATCCCTAGCCCTCGTGTGAAATCTCCACAAAGAATGGCGCATTGAGACAAGAAAGCAGATTAAAGGTTCCCAGGGCTTGAAAGGGATGGAATGGGGAACTGCTAATAAGTAAATGGGTTCCTTGGGGTGGGTGAGGAAAATGTTCTAAAATTAGATAATGACGGTAGTTGCACAACTCTAAACATATTTAAAAACCACTAAACTGTACATATGAAAGGGAAGACTTTTACTGAGTGTTATTAAGGTGAAGATTATGTCTGAGGACAGAGCTCCGCGATGGAGTGCTTGCTTGCATGTTGTAGGGGCCTGGCTTTGATCTTCAGAACAAAAAAACAAAAGGAGAAAGAAAACCAAAAGAGAAGAAGGAGAAGGGGAGGGTCTAGGAGGCTGTGAAGGGGAGGGTCCAGGAGGCTGTGAAGGGGAGGGTCTAGGAGGCCATGAAGGGGAGGGTCCAGGAGGCCGTGAAGGGGAGGGTCCAGGAAGCCGTGAAGGGGAAGGTCTAGGAGGCCTTGCTAAGGAAGTGCAGTTAAACTCCGCAAGCCACAGGAGACTGCCGAGGATTTTATTATATTGATTGTATGTGTGTGAGTGTTCTGCCCGCTTGCACATCTGTGTTCCAGGAGCATGCCTGGCACCTCTGGAGGCCAGAAGAGGGTAGCTGCATGTGGGTGCTAGGAACGGAACCTGAGTCCTCTGCAAGAGCAACTAGTGCTCTTAACTGCTGAGTCTCTCCAGCTCCTGCTTCAGAAGATTTTGAACAGGACTGACCAGAATAGTTAATATAACAAACTTAAGCTCCCTGCTATGTATCAAATGTGCCTCTCCATTCTTGGGTTGGAAAATGACTTCCCAGTGTGTAGGAGATGGGATCCAATAAGAAGAGACAGGACAGTGGAGCAAATCCTCATGGATGGATCACAGCGTTACCACGGAGATCTAGAGAGGGTTGGCTATGAACACAAGACTATTATTCGGTCGGGCACACCCTTCCTGACTCTCACGTGCTCACTTTCCCTTCCCCTTTCTGCTATGTTAGGCTGTGGGAGCCTTCACCAGGTTCCGGCACCAGGCTCTTGGACTTTTCAGCCTCTGGTACTATAAGAAATGAACTTCTTTTCTTCATAGACCAACCAGTCTGTAGCATTCTGTTATAGCAACAGAAATGGACAAAGACTTCCTGTGAAGAATGACGGGAGAACTTGGGGGCAGAAAGTTAGCCAGTTTACAGAGATGTCCGAACAGTCCTCGTGGAAAGGGATAAGATCATGAGCTGAGGAAGGGACCTGCATGGCAAGACTAAGATGGCCGGTGGACTTGCCGGGAGGGGCAGGAGCTTGGAATGGACAAAGGGAGAGGACTGGGACAAAAACTCCAGGTGGAAGGTGACTGAGAGGCTTGGTGACAGGTGTGGCTGGCCCAGGCTTCGCTGCCTCACTTCCCAGCTGCTAGTGTTTATCCCTAACCAAACAAAGAGCACAGGCAGGGCAGAGCTGTGTGATGGGCACGTGAGCACACAGAGGGAGAAGCCGGAGAAGCAGGTGACACTGGAGGGAAGGGTCCCCTATAGAGACACTGCCTCGGTCCCATTCCCCAGACAGCCAGAAGCAAGAAGATTGCTCTTGAAAACCAAGGAGGTAGAGGAGGGTGCAGGAATAGGCAGCCAGAGGCTACAGAACAGAGTCACCCTCACTTCCACCTTGTACCAGCTCTCAGAGAGCTTGAACTGATGGCTGTGACCTCTTTAGAAGGACGTTATGACAGGGGCCCTAACAGAAATTATCCCTGAGGGACAGTAGGCTGAGGAGAATCCTTAGGCCAGTCTGAGCCTCTGGGCACGTCACTTCAACTGTTTGGGTGCAAGAGGACTGACTCCCACCATGCTCTAGAGTGTCTAAAGTAACCTCATATTTGTCATCTCACGCATGTGACATGACTCTTAAGGTGAGTATTAGCATTGTGATCTTCATCACCTGAGTGAAATGCCAACTGGGCAAGGACTGAACATATTTTTTTTCCTGTAATATATCCCACATGCCTACTGCAGAGACTGGCACATGGTCCACACAGTCAGAAATGTTTACTGAACAAACCTTCTTTCTTGTGTTTGGATTTGTTTCCAGTTTTACAAAGAAAAGACTCTGAAGAAGGATGTGAAATGGAAGAGTCACCAGACCACAAAGAGACAGAACGGTAGTGGGAACTTCGGTTGGAACCTGCCGTCCATGGATCTCACCACACTCCTGTCTAAGACGACATGCTGGGCACAGACTTGGGCACCTGCATTACATCATTTCCTCACCTAACCACCAAGAATTTCCAGAGCCCTCAGGAGGACCCAGGAGAGGAGATTCACAGGAACAACTGAGCCAGCAAGGCCTACTCACGCCTGATTGCAGGGGGCCTGGTTGAAGCGACAGGTGAAGATGAAGTTGCCCAGGGCTTCTTCCTCTTTAACAATCGAGGTGTCCGGCAGCCTGGACAGAATGTTGATGTAATGGAATCGGTACCACTCCCTCACGGCATCCACCCCAGATGAGTACGTCTGGTAGAAACAGTCCGATTTGTTCTGGTTGCACTGCACAGAGACGGGAATGTCGGCGCACATCAGAGAGGCACCAAGGTCAAGGAGAGAGAGCTGAGGTGTTTGGAGGGCTGACGGGCAGGTAGATTTAGGGAACAAGATGTGGGTAGAACAGAAGGGGAGAAATAAACTCCCCTGGAAGCCCCTAGGAGAGCTGGCCAGAGGACCCTGGGATTAAGGCAGTGGGAGGCAGTAACTCTTCATTGTACTTAGACAACCAGGCGGGAAGAGAAGCAAGAATTCTCCCCTTCCACTGGTTGCAAAAGCTTCTGGGATCAGATGTTTGTTCCTACAACAGAGGTGGGCCTAGAACTGGTGGTATGGCCCATCTCAGCTGGGCCCCCCTTTCTCCTTCACTAGATGGCCCTCTGTCCCGTTTCCTCCTACCCTTCCTTTTTTAGTCTACATGTTTAGGATGTAGGGATGTAGTTCAGCAGAAGAATCCTTGCCAGGCACAGACAAGGCCTTGGGTTACACACACACACACACACACACGTGGGCGCACCTCATTTTAATGTCTAAGTGTCTCATTTACTTACTTACCCTCTGTTACAGGCTAGAAGAACCTCAGTTCTTCACGGGAGGGTCTCAACTGAGTAGGGATTAGAATTCAGAAATGTGTATTTTCTCTAACAGATTTTACTTCTCGCCACTTATCCTCTGCTAACGTTTGTTCGTTCGTTCGTTCGTTCATTCGTTCATTCATTCATTCATTTATTCACGTATTGGTGCTACTTGCTGGAAAGTCCATCAGGTGGTCCATGGGACCGAGCAAGCTCGTGGGCGGGCCCTGGACCGAGGGGCGGGGCTTACCAGCTGGAAGCCGATCTTCCAGTCCTTCCTGTCTACTTGGGGATTGTTGTCGCGTACACTGGAAGACGAGCTGCGCGCCAAGCGGGCGGGGTAGGGCGGAGGTGGTGTGCGCAGGCGCTGCAGGGGGTGTGGGAGAGCAACTCGGAGGTCGCGGATGCTGCGGCGTCGGCCCCCAGCCTGGCGAGTGTAGGAAGTGTTGTATTTGTACAGGTCAAAAAGCGTCTGTTCCGCGATGCGGTCCAGGTCTTCCAGGTCCTCTTTAATTTCAGTGTACCTGAAAAAGCCGATGGGGAGGAGGTCGGTCCAGGGGCGGTCCGCCGAATCCCTGACCTCTAAAAGCCTCGGTGTTCTCCATAAACACCGAGGGATCAGTGATCCCTATCAGAGCTCCAGGGCTGTCGGCTGGGTAGTGTAGAGTGTAGTTGTATTTGCACAGGTCAAAAAGAGTCTGTTCTCTTAGCCCAGGTTGCCCAGCCCGATCGATGCCCTTTGGGGACAGTGGCCTTTGGGAATGCCTGTTACCTGTGCCTTCAAATCCAGGCTTCTCAGTAACTACACTTTCAGAATCTCCCTGCACTGCTCTGAAAATACCAGATGAAGTTCCCACCTTGTCCCTTCTCCAAAGACTACATTTTAATGAGATTTGGAAGGGACCCTAACACTATTCCATATAAATCCTTATATTATTCATTCTTAATACTGGCTGTATTACCATGTGCATGACAGACATCCTTACAATTACCATCTAAGAAACAAAGCAGAGATGATAAATTAAAACCAGGCTGCAAGATACAAAACCAATACACAAATATTAACTGCATTTCTAAATACTAGCAACAAACAGAAAGTATTTTCAGTAACACCACACTGGGGCTGGAGAGATGACATGCCATTGAGAAAACCTGATGCTCTTCCAGAGGATCCAGGTTTGTTTCTCAGCACTCACATCCCAGCACTCCCAACCTCATCATTCCAATTCCAGGGAAATCTGACTCCCTCTTCTGGCTTCCAGCCACACCTGTGGCTTACACTCACAGACCTTCGCATGTACGAATTAAAAAAAGTAAGGGTTTTTTTTTTTTTTTTTTTTTTTTTTCTTAAAATAACATCTTAAGTCTGATAAATTTAGGGGTAGACCTGATAAATAAGCAAGATTTCTTAAACCGAAGAGCACACTGGAACCCTGCTAGAGGCCAAAACATACGAAATCATACAAGCTGTTCAAGTTATGTATCTTCCAATTTGGTTTTTAGATCGTATACAATCCAGATCCCAAATTCAGCAAATATTTTTAAAGAGAGTGACAGGTGCTTCTAAGATTTCTGTGGAATCCAAAGAGTTTCTAGGAAGCTCAGGCTGACCTCAGACGTGAAACCTTCCTGCCTCAGCCTCAGGAGCAGCTGAGCTTCTAGGCATGAGCCACCACACCACCTGTCTGCAAAGAACCGGCTGTCACCAAAACAATTGTGGAAAAGGAAAAAGCTGAGGGGATTTATACTACCTGAGTTTCATATTTACTATAAAGGGGGATTGGAGAGATGTCTAGAGGCTAAACCCCAACAGCTGTTCTTCCAGAGGTCCTGAGTTCAGTTCTCACCACCTATAAGATAGCTCACAGCCATCTATAATTTCAGTTCTGGGGGATTCATCCTCTCTTCTTTTTTTTTTTTTTTTTTAAGATTTATTTATTTATTGATTGATTGATTTAATGTATGTGAGTACACTGTAGCTGTCTTCAGACATACCAGAAGAGGACATTGGATCCCATTACAAATGGTTGTGAGCCACCATGTGGTTGCTGGAAACTGAACTCAGGACCTCTGGAAGAGCAGTCAGTGCTCTTAACCACTGAGCCCCATGATTCAACCTCTTTTGGCCTCTGTGGGAACTGCATAGACTTGCTACAAAGACATACATACATTCAAGTGTATTCATTTTATACATTAAAAGATAATAATAGTAATAGTAATCATTTAAAACTATTTGCCAGGCATGGTGGCACACATCTTTAATCCTAGCATCGGGGAGGGAGAGGCAGGTAGATCTCTGTGAGTTCTAGGCCAGCCTAATCTACATAACAATTTCCAGATCAGCCAGGACTTCATAGTGAGAACTTGTCTCAAAAAATAACACACACATAGACACACACACATATAGACACAACACACACACACACACACACACACACACACCCACTATATATAATATTATAATAATATTAAATATATTTAATGAGGAATGGCTGGAAATGCCAATATCTGACTATTAAAGTCCTTAAAGAAAAAATTCAAGAGTCAAGTGTGGTGGCACACACCCTTTTATTTCAGCACTTAGGGGCAGAATCAGGCAGATCTCTGTGAGTTCAAGGTTCATGCCTAGTCTACACATAAGTCCCAGGCCGACCAGGGCTACAAAGTAAGACCCTGTCTAAGAATAACAAACAAACTTTGAGCACTATGAAGCATGCTATTATCAGATATGTGGGGTTAGCGCATCTGGGTCTGACAGGAGCACTGGGCCTTACAATTGCTAGCACTTCCCTCAGCCTCCACCACTGAGCCACACTTGCAGCCCAAGGTTATTTAAAATCTCATGCATGGTCCCAGTCCAACTGTCCTACTGTCCTACTGTCTAGTTCAGAGCTACATGATTCCTCCTTTTGGCTCTACTCTCATCCTGAAAATCCAGCTGGCTGGACCCTAGGCATTCCTTCTTTGTAGCCAGCCCCTCATCCCCTCAGAGAAGGAAACAGGACTCAGGTCCAAGGTGTGTGCCCAAGGCCTTCTGACAGACTGATTCGGTATGGATGATCCCAAGAATGGTCATGCCAGCTCATATGAGTCCTTCTCAGGAGCCAGGTATATCCATTACATATACCGCTCAACAATCTGGACTAACACCGTTGTCATGGACGTTCCCAAGACAATGTGGCCAGGGCATGAGTCAGAATGTGCTCCAGCTTCTCAGTGTCCTCTAGTCTGTCCCAGGACAACCATTAGAGCTCATACACACTGCCCCCTGCTGGAAGGGCACTCTGGTGCCCCAGCTATGTAACGTTGGGTAAGGCATCCAACCTTTGCCCATCTGTAGAATGGACATAGCACTAGGTCAGCCTGCCACATAAAGCTCTGAAAAGATGAGATTAGGAAATACTCAGGGACACTAAATAAAGATGGCCAGGCCTCAGGAAGACATAGACAGGAGCTGGATGTCCAGAAAAGTGTCACTTCAACTTTCTTACAGGAAGAATCCAGGTCCTCAGCTCTGCTGGAATTGTTTCTATGACACGAGTCACTACTGTCATCTCCCTTCTCCCCACCTACCTCTCTGCCTTCATCACACTCTTTCCCACTGAGCCTATGTCATCCCTGAACCAAATTCTTCCCAGTGACAACCCTGGCAGTCAGCTTCCTCCTGCCTCTTCTGGACTGGGTGCCAATGAACACACACTCCCCTGTCTGGTCTCCCAACCCTTGGTCCCTGCAGAAGTCAGGTTCCGTGCAGGGATCTTTCCGACCCCAAGGACACTTCTCTGCTTTTGTCTGACAGGATTCAGAGCCCTTGACTGACACTAGTGCTGAGAGAACTGACCACTGAGCAAAGCACAGTAAAACACTCAGGTCTTGTCCTGAGACCAGAAGGTAAAGAAAGGACCAATTGATGGGATGCTAACAAGATGGCCCACCTCATGCAGCCTTGACTTCCTTCCTGGGCCATGCTCATAGCCCTCACCCCTGTCTGTCTGGCAGGTAAACCACCTGTGGGAGGTGGGTGATTCCCTGCTCCCAATCCAATTCCATCAGGACTTACTGTCTTATTCCACAACTCAGGATACCGAGGTAGTTACACTAGGCAACTACATTAGGGTCGTTCATCTGGGAAATACTGAGTTTTGAATAGCTTTGAACCCAGGCTTGTTGGACTCCATGTTTTTTTTATTTTTTCACTACCCCTGGCTAAGGCTAAAGACTGTTTGAAACTGGCTATCAGTATCCTCTCTCTGAAGCTAGCCTCCCCTCTGACTCTCCTCTGTATAAGAGAGGCTGGCAGGATATAGGAATCCTAAGGGGCTGACATATATATTTTCCCCTCTGTGTCTACTCCTCCATCCTTGATATACTTGATGGGCTCCCAAACATCCACTCAGGGACCTCTGGGGCACTCTCAGCCAGCATTCAGGAATACTTGGCAATGCTGAGAACAGGAAAGAAACCAGCCTCTTTCCTTGGCAATGTGTTCCTGTGTGCTTGGCCCTACTCTCTGTCTGCTTCATCCAGGCCACACTTAGTACTTCTCTCTTTGATCAACTTCCCAGCCCTTTCTCTCCCAAGCAACTCTGAACAATGCTAATGGGGCACATGTGCCACATACACACACAAGCTATAGCTTCAGCTTGTATCACAATACACTCACATGTAGATACCCAGCAAGTAGCCCTTATCCCGATCTCTTTAGTGGGTTCTGAGCTCTCATGGTGATCTGTCCCAGTGACCACAATTTAAGAGCCTGTTCTTCTGAACCTGTTGAGAGTAAGGACAGCCAGGTACCATGCTGAGACACAGGGCTGTGCTGAGTTCTGGCCTCAAGGACAGGATTGTTATTGCCTCTGGGCAGGCTGGGCTCGGGGCAACCGCAGTTGCCTCTAAGCAGAATTCATTATTTCTTTAGGAAGAGTTAGTCACAACAAACCCTTGCTGTGATCTCTCTTAGGCTGTCAGGATGATGCTGATGCTGTGTAGAATTCCACCTTTTTTTTTTTTTTTTTTTTTGAGACAGAGTCTCTCTCTATAGTCCTGGCTGTCCTAGAACCCGCTCTGTAGACCAGGCTGGCCTCAAACTCACAGAGGTCCACCTGCCTCTGCCTCCTGAGTGCTAAGATTAAAGGTGTGCCCAGCTTAGAAGTCCATGTTTTAATGAGCTGGCCCAGGCTATTTAGAATGTGACCCCTAGTGACCTAAGACATCTTTTATGGATAGCCAGTCCCCTAAATAAATAACAACTTACGCTGTAAAACCTTTTTCTGGGTTGAAGAGATGGCTCAGCAGTTGAGAGCACTGACTGCTCTTCCAGAGGTCCTAAGTTCAATTCCCAGCAACCACATGGTAGCTCACAACCATGTGTCTGAAGACAGAGACAGAATACTCATATACATAAAATAAATAAATAAATCTAAAAGAAGTATTTAAAAAACAAATCTTTTTCCTTTGCAATGCAATGAGATGTTCATCTTGTCATTGAAATATGAATCGCACATGGATGGCAAAGAGTTCCTGCTTCCCATGGGCTAACAATATATGAAAAGGGCTATACCTCACTTTTGGGAGGTGGGTCCCATGAGACTGCAGCTGATGCTTTATTATCATGCACACCCACCCATACACAAAGCACACACACAGCTTTGCCCATGCAAGAACTCTTGCACTGTACCACCCTGACCCCAGCACCAGACTGCCAAGCAAAGGAGGGCCTGACCACTTGCCAGCCCAGAGTCTCAGCCCTCAGTCTGGCCTTTCCCTGCCAGACACCGAGTACAGCCTAACATCCAGACTGAGATGAGAGTGAGGGTCAAGGGTGACTTTCCAGCTCAGAGCCACACCTCCCGTGGCTCTCTGAGGAAATGGCCCTCCCTTTGTTCAGTCTTGCTGCCAGGCCCTTGCTCTGCCATCTGCAGAAAACATAAGCCCCATGGTCTTCACTGTTCAAAAGCTCCGTGTTCCCCCTTGGTTTTATTTGTTGTTGGCATAGGGTCTGATGTAGCCTATCCAACCTCAAACTCAAGTTGTACCCAGGGCTAAACTAACTCTCAACTTCCAATTCTCTCCCTGTCTTTACTTCCTAAAGGCTGGGATTACTGGCATGTGCCAGCAGACCTGGCTGAATTCTGCCTAGGGTCCAGCCCTAAGTTCCATATATGTTAGGGGTGGGCTCTGTTTCCCATGGACGTGGCAATGAACAGCGTTCTCCTTTGAGTGACTAGAAACTGTAAAGCCACACAGAGCTGCCTGCAGGACCCCCTTTTCACAATCCTCTGCTGGCTGTGCCCCTCAGCAGGTGGACATCCCAGTGTGACTGTGACTGTGCTCCCCTCCAGGCCTTCTTTGGCAACTGGACCTTCCATCCTAGCCTCCTCTCTCCCCAGATCACTCAAGTGCCTCCCTGTGCCAATGACCATGATTCACACTTGGGGCAGCAACCACCTGGCTGCCCCAGCTTGTCTGTCACCTCCTCCTCTCACTGGCCAGTGGCTCCCCACCCCTGCACTCCTAACCAGGAGCCCCTTCTTTCTGCTTCTCTTCTGCCTGGGCTCCTACCAGCTGCCCTACCTTGGGAAGCCTTGCTGTCACGGGGGTGGGGTGGGGTGGGGTTTAAAGTCACACCTGATCTGGGACTTCACTGCTAACCCGAGAGGAAGGGATTTTTGCATCCCAGTTTCACCATCTGCTAGCTGTCTGAGTTTAACTCTCTGGACATCTGTTTCCTTATCTATCAGATGGACGAAATAGTGGTACCTGTTCCCCAAGTCTGTTGTAAGGTTAAATGGTTTAATAATATTTCTTTTCTTAAAGGTCAGACACCTGAGCAGGTGGACAGGGCAGACGAGCAGGGATCTCCTGCATTCATTCAGTCTGGGTTTTGGGGGACAGCTAACAACACTATGTAGCTCTGACTGTCCTGGAACTATATAGACTAGGTTGGCCTGCAGCTCACAAGAGATCTCTCTGCCTCTGCTTTCACAGTATTCGGTTTAAAAGCATGTGCCATTA
Source organism: Mastomys natalensis (assembly GCA_021653895.1). NCBI lineage: Eukaryota > Metazoa > Chordata > Mammalia > Rodentia > Muridae > Mastomys > Mastomys natalensis. The sequence goes on from JAJTUV010001197.1 coordinate 170,427, forward strand.
CACATGGCATTTAATAACATTTAATTCAGATTTAGATTTATCTGGTAAGCCATCTGGGACATAAATATGCATTTGCTATCGTTACTGTTATTTTTCCTCATTATTAGCTATACAGCTTGGGGTCTAATTATTTCACTTGGGTGAACATCAATTATCCTCATCTGAAAACTGGAAATAACACAGGTGTGATAGCGAGTGCTCTGTAATGCCAGGAGTTCAAGGCCAGCCTAGGCTGCACCAAGATCCTGTCTTTAAAATAGGAAAAGAAAGCAACAAAGGAAATATATAAAAATGCCCACCTCTCTAGACTTTGCAGGATTACAGAGTTAGTGCTTTAAAATCACCCAATACTGAGTCAAGTACATAGTAGGTCTTCAGTTTCCTCCTGGACTTGGGGACACTCCCCTCCCTTTTGACTTTCACCTCCTTCCTCTGCCACCACCATCTAGTAAGTGGGAAATTTTCTGTAGGACAGCTGCTTCCCGGTCGGGGCCCTAGGCATTGTGATGTCCACTCCCCAGCGTTTTATCCTGGCCTGTCCAGGGTCACGCGCCCAGCAGAACCTTAGAAAATATGCAGACTTCAACAGACTCACCCCAGCCCTCCCCATATCTCCTCATCTTTGTGACCACAAATATTTATGGAGTGCCTGCAGCCTACTTCCAGGCCCTGCCCCTCCCTGCCAGCACCTTCAGCCTGACGTCCCCTACCCTGCCTGGCCTCGGGTGAGAAGAAACCGGAGGAGAGCTAGGCTAAGGGAAGGAGCTATCCCAAGGCTTGAACTGGACAAGCGGTTGGAAACTTCACTTATTCCAAGTGGCACCTCTTGAGAATAAGAGAAGGCCAGGTTTGGGGGTCAAACTAAGAGATAAGTCAGGATCCTGTCAGGATCGGTGACCCTGTTGACTCGCTTTGGCCTCAGTCTCCTGTACATAAAATGAGGATAACATTGGTTCCTGCCCCAAAACTGATAACAGCACCAGGAGGCAGCAGATGACCTCAGCTTCAGTAAGTGACACCTATCGTGTTCATTATATGGGGGCAGTTTTACCTTTCCAGAACAGGACTTCCCAACCTTTGTTAATCCATGACACATCTTTGGACATGACAGGCTACCTGAGGGAGCCTCCACCCGCAGCGTGTGACCAATCCCAGCCATCCATAATTGCCCACATTCCTGAGGGTGTGCTCACGAGCATTTCCCCTCATTCAAACCCTCCAGAGAGACCTTACACTCCTTGAAGGCAGACCAACTTCAGTTTTTATTGCACTAATCACGGTGTGCTGCAGTATTTGTTTACACGCCTACCTCTCCTACCTCGTTGTAGCTTTCCCGTCTCCAGGACCCAGTAAAGTACCCATTCAATTAACAACAATCTTCTGCTCGGTGCCCAGCACAATCTGGCTTGATGTACGTTTTCAATGTATGGCATAGCTGAGTGCCAACGAAATGGTATGTACAAACACCCAGCCCTGCCCTCCTCTCTTCTCCATGGCAACAGCCCAGTTTCCAGAACCAAACTGCCAAAGGGTGTTGATGAAACCCAAATCTTCAGAACACACCAAAGCCCTTAAAGGTCAGAGACCTGGGCAGGTGGGTAGGTCAGCTGAGCAGAGATCCCCTGTGCAGGTCAGCCAGAGTCTTTGAGCCAGAGACTTTTGAGGACAGCCGATGCTGGGCCTCTTTCTCATTCCACTCTCCTACCCTTCATCCCACCCCCATGGTGCCTACTCCCCAGCATAGCAAATATCTCCTCTACACAAAGATCTTATCCACCTCCACGACACCTGCAAGGCCTTGACCTCTTGGCTCACTGGTCCCCCCCAGCTCCGTGACCACTTTTGTTTGCTCTCCGGCTTGCTTGCTTTTGTGCTGCTGAGTGTAAAACTCAGGGGCCTCGTGCACGCTAAGCACATGCTCTCGCACTCAGCCACCCCTCCCCACGGTACCCGAACAGACTGACCTGTAAGGATTAAGGGTGCACACAGTGACGGCAGGGAAGACCAGCTTGTCTGAATTGAGGTTGATGTTGAGGCTCACGGGGTAGCTGAAGTACTCCTCGAACAGCAAGGCGAACTGCCAGTACATCATGCCAAAGGTGCAAAGCCACAACACTGCCCAGAAGGCCGTCTTCATGCGGTTGTGTTTGGAGCACACCAGGCGGATGGCCCCGTGGATGGTGGTATTATTGCAGAAGAACTGGAAGAGCTCCCGGTAGGAGCGGTGGAACTCGATCAGTGCCTCCTCCTCCTCGGTGGGCTGCCGGGGCTCTGGGGGTTCCTGGCCCAGCCCCTGCTCTTCACGCTTGTCCCCCTTCCCCAGTCCTTGCATGGGCAGAGGAGGACATGGGTCTTGCTCCTTGAAATTGTTGCTCCTCATGGATCCCTTAGGTGAGTTGGGAACGTGAAGGTCTAGGTCAAGGTTGAGCTCAGGGGCTCTGGTGTGGTCCAGCATCATTAGTATGAATTAGAATGGGGTTGCCCCTGACCGTGCCCTCATCCCACGCTGAGCTGACTCTCCCTCAGTCCTCCAACCCTCCTCCACCTCTCCAGGAGCCAGCTGACCTTCTGGAGTTGGGGCCAGCTAGGCAGTACTGAGTTTCACTGGAGTGTCCACAGAGCTTCACAGCGAGGGCCACCTTCGTTTGCTCGCTGGCACCTCCCTGGGTCTCCACAGCAGGCGCTCTGTCTGGCTTAGCGCCTCTCCCTCTTGCCCTTTATTTTCCTCCCGGACTGTTTGGCTCCAGCTTTCACGCCCTCTTGGCCTAGCTGACTCCCGCTTCTCTTTGGGTCTCCCTCTCTGTGCCAGGCTCTCTGATCCTGTCTCACTTCCTCCCTTGCCTTCCCTGTCTCCTCCTGGGTCCTCTTCTCTAGGCTCTAGCCCTGGCCTCCAGCTCCTTGCTACCTCCTTCTCTGCCTCGGGGACCTCGGGCTGCAGGAGGCCGGAGCTGCCTCCTGCTCCTGGCTCCCAGGTGTGGCTGGGTTGTGACTGGTTCCTTTCCAGTTAAATCTGGCAGCGGAGCCTCTCCACCCTCTCACCTGACAGGTGCAGTGTCTGGCTCCAGAGACCGCCCGTCGGCCGGCCACAGGCAAGGATGGGAGCGACAGAAGCCTCATTAGCATCTCAATTAAAGGTGAGCAGGGCAGAGGGAGGGTTGGAGGAGGAGTCTGGTCTGGGAGCTTTCCAGGGAGGAGGGCTCTTAGGGACAAGTGAACCAAGTACCTGCTGAAGAGTTTCGGCCAGGGATTGATGGCGAACTGACTGGCAAGGAGACTAGGGACAGAAGACAGGTGAGACTTCGAGAACCTGAGCAGGGAGGAAGGATTCTACACACAAAAGCCAGGAAGGCAGAAGCGGAAGGAGGATCGCTGAGAGTAGGTGGGGAAACCAGAACAGGGAAGGCAGAAAAGGGAGACATACTGAAGAGGACTGGGCAAGGAGCTTAGGGAAGATTGAGGAGGGCGAAGAGGAGGGAGCCAGCACCACAGGGACTCTCCTGTCAGGCAAGATGGCCAGGGGAAAGAAAACTTAAGTGCACTTTCAGAAACCAGGGTCTCTTCTGATTGAGGTCCCTCAAGGTCATCCCAGGTCAGCCTCACATCCAGGATCCTGGAGGAAAAGGAGAATAGGTCCCCCCCAAACTGGGAACACCAGCTGGTCCCACCATCTTCTTTCCCATCCTCTTCCCTCTGAACTTCTCACCTCACCTACCTGGCCCTGTCCAGGCCTGGGAGGGGCCCAGGGGAAGTAGGGGGCTGGGCCAGGTCCTAGGACATTCTGTTCTTTTTGACACCATTGGCTGATAGGCCAGGAATGTGTAATGTCCCCTGTTGTGGTCACAGGGTTGCTGGAATGTGGGCACCAGAGGTAACATGTGCGTGGGGGCCAGGCAGAGCTCTGTGGGGACAGACCAAGAGCTCAGGGACAGGCGGGGATGGCAGACACTGGAAGAGAACATGAGATATGTCCATGCTGGTATCTGGAGCAAGAAGGGAGGGCACACTGTCCTAGAGAGGAGAAACTCCTTCATCCGGGCTGTGTTTTTCTCCAAAATCTCCCTCAATACCCCAGCCAGAGAAGGCAGATGCCAACGGTGATCACACAGGTGTGAAAGCCCCAAAGGCTCACACCTCCAAAAGAAAGTGTGAAGAGCCACGGAGGAGAGCCATTCACACAGCCCGGGCCCTGCAGAGCTTGCTGGGGGTAGTCTCACTTGAGCCCTCAAGAGGGTAGCCACGGAGGGCTCCGGGGTGCTTGCTCACTGGCTCGTCCTACCACATACTCTCTCTCTGCAGCAGCAGCAGCAGCAGCAGCAGCAGCAGGAGCAGCCGCTGCCGCCAGAGGTGTTCTCTGTGCCCCAGAACTGCAGACACAGACCTAAGCAGCCATAGAGGCTCATGGAAAGCAACAGGTCTGCATAACAGGCAGTTGAAATACAAAGAGATAAGGATTCTGGAGGCAGGGCTAGGAACGAAGTGCTAGGGGAACATGGGGGAGGCAGCAGGAGGGACCCATTTCAAGTGACACCCTGGAGGGACTCATTTCAAGTGACACCCTGGAGACTGGCATTGCAGCTGAATCTTGCATAATAAGGCATTTACCAGACAAATAGGAGGGTCCCCTCTGAGCTAGTGCCTCGGCTCATTCTTGAAATGGTCAACCTGGGTTCCATTCGCTAGCTAGGCTGTCTGACAGATGCCTTGACACATATCTGCAAAACCTGTAAGAAGAGGAAGGCCGGCTCCTTCTCCACTTTTCAGACGAGGAAACTGATCCTCCAAAACAGAAAACCAGTTTTCTGACGTCACAAAGAAGAACAGCACCAGTTGTAAACAGAAGGCAAACAAATGTCTTTTCCTCTGACGTTGCCTCTCGTCATTTACTTCCTGAGAGACCAGTCATAACTCCTGGGAAACCAGCCCAGCAGGAGGGGTCTGGTCCTTCCCACACACATAGCCCAGGGATTCATCCTCTTGAGGCAATGTCTCCTTGGCTGTGTGTCTCTGAGCTGTTCCTACCTCTCCATATCCCCAGCCACCGCTATGCTCCCTTGAATCAAGCAAGTCCTTAAACTAGCGTCCTACAGGCAAGGTGCCCGGCTCCCCTGACTGTTTAGTCTGTGAGGTTCCGAGAAGCTGGCTCCTCCCTGACTCTTGTTTGCTAGCTGGGCCTGAAACCCAAGTACTGGCTTAAGGCAGCATGACAAATAGTTTTCATCTCAGCAAATCTGTGAGAATGCCTAGCCAAAGAGTGTGGTGACTCTGGCATGTCCTGACATAGTAGGAGAGAGTGGCTTGGCTTGGCTTGGCTTGGTGATCAGGCACTAGAGATCTGGAATGGGCCGGCGCAAACCCGCTGTGAGAATAGATACTGGTACTTTGGTCAGAGTCCCTTTGAAACATCACACACACAAATATACATGCATACACACAAACATTCAAATACATATATATGCACACAAATCTCCTGCCCACTCAAACCAGGGGATCCTTCTGTAGCCCAGGCTGGTCTGAAACTCACAGTAGTTCTCCTGCCTCAGCTTTCCAAGTGGATACACTTTTTGTCACAGTATTGCTGTTTCCCAGCAATGCAGAAACATGAAACAACAAAAACTTCCTGTCGTCCCCACAGCCCAAAGAGACCCACCATGATGTGTTCATCAATCCATCTCTTCCTGGGTGTCTTTCAGACTTCCATGTTTTGTTGTGTCGTATGATGAGACAAGGTTTCAATGTATAACTAACCTTAAACTTGCTTCATAACGGAGGCTGGCCTTGAACTCATGATCCACCTGCCTCAGCCTCCCAAGTACTGTGATTACAGATATGGTATTGTTTACATGCATTTCTAAAAAGTAATAATAAAATAATAATAATAATAAGTGGGACCACTTCATACATATTACTCTATGACTTCCATTTTATTTTTATTTTTTTTTTTAAGATTTATTTATTTTATGTATGTGAGTACATTGTGGTTCTCCTTGGACACACCAGAAGAGGGCATCGGGTCCCATTACAGATGGTTGTGAACCACCATGTGGTTGCTGGGAATTGAACTCAGAACCTCTAGAACAGCAGTCAGTGCTCTTAACTGCTGAGCCATCTCTCTAGCCCCCCCCCCCCCTCCATTTTAATTTTTAAACTGTTTGTCTTTGAGAAAGCACTTTTAAGCCAAGCTTAGTGGTGCATTCTTTACTCCCGGCACTTGAGAGGAAGGCAGATCTCTATGAGTTCAGGGCAGCCTGTCTACACAGTGAATGCTAGGACAGCCAGGGCTGCAGAGAGAGAGAGAGATTGAGAGAGACACGAGAAAGAGAGAGAGAGAGAGAGAGAGAGAGAGAGAGAGAGAGAGAGAGAGAGAGAGAAAACAGATGGATATTTTTACCTCCTGAGCTTCAGGGCTTCATTTAAAGAATGAATGAGCAGAAGGTGGTGGGTAAGGCTGCCTAAGGACAAAGACCTTGCCAGGTGACTGCATCTAGCTCCCTGCTCAGAGCATGGGGGAACTAAGGTCCAAGAACAAAGTGACTTTGTCAGGGCCACCCTGGGTTTGGGGTGGGTTGTTTCCCAAGTCTGATGCTGCTTTCCTGACTTCCAAGATAGAGTCCTGTATGACATTTCAAGGGCATACAAATTCAAAGACACTTTTTTTTTTTTTACTTTGTCTGAGAAAGGCCCCCTACCCAGGGCTTCCTGGTGCCTTTCCCAGAGCCCCAAGCCATCTCTTAAATAAGGGGCTGCCTTCTCTGCCCCATAGCAGTCATCCACTAACCTTCACAGCCATAAACTATGCAGTGGCTCTAGGGAAAGGAGCTAACCTTCAGGGTTGCAGTGGGGTGAGCATGAGGACTCACAGGTCGTCCCACCTCTTCATTCCAGAGACAGGTGACAGGAAGGATCCTTTCTCCTCCACACTCCCAAGGAAAGCTTGCCTCAACACCTCCTGCTGTTGACTGTTAATGATGGGGCCCACATATGCACCTGTGTTTGTGTCCATGTGCCTACTACATGTGTGGAGACCGTATTATGAAAACTCTAATGACAAGCACCAGGCTTGTTTATCTTGGTGACTTTGGTGACTCGTGGCTATTTCTGTTTTGTTTCTGAGATACTCACTCTATGGCCCAGGCCTCTCTCAAATTCCCAACCCCCCTACCCCATCTTCCAAGTGCTGAAGTTACAAATGTATGCCACTGGGCCCAACTTAATGGTCATTACTTGTTGTGGGCCCACTCCACAGACAACAGAATCTCACATTTTGGCTAGGACTCAATGTTTATCTTTTGACAGAGTGGAGTGCACACTGGAAAAGCATCAACCATCTCGGCTTCCTCCGATAGCACATTGATTTGGGGGGGTCTGTTAATTTATTGACATTTCTTTCACTTTTTCCTTTCAGCCTTTATGCTTTCTAGAGTAAAAATGAGTCACACAATTAAACATACCCCTTTACTCTTATCCTTAGCACTAACTACGGGGCAGCCTACTGGGTCAAAAGCATCCTTTTATATTTCTTTACGTGACATAAATCTAACGGGATGGACCAGGAAATTTCTCTCTCCCATCCTCAATTTAGCGACCTGGAAAGATGCACAGGAATCCCCATTAGAGACTCATTCCTTTGCTTAGTATAGGGCTTACCAAGGTCTTTGCTGCTGACATTCTCAGTCAGACAGTTCCCTCTTGTCTGGGCCTGTGTTGCACTGCAGGTCACCGCAACATCCCTGGCCTCTGTGCGCTAGGTGACAGTGGAGATTCCAAGCAGTTGCAACCTAAAATGTCTTAAGATATTTCCAAATGTCTTCTGGGAAGCGAGGTTACCCAAGATGGAGAATAGCTGGACAAGTCTTTGCTCTCACTGAAACTCAAACACTCATCTGTTCCGTCCATTTCTCGCTGTCTACCAGCTCAGCTGGTGGCCAAGGGATCAGTCGGTCAAGGAAATGTAAGGAAGAAGACAGTATTTTAGAGTGATCCACTCACATCATCTCTCTTTGGGAATTAATCATAGGCTGTGGGGAGAAGGGTATTTCAGCAATCCCCTCTGAGGGAGGCCTGGGCAAAGAGCCCTTTACACCTCTGGGAGTCTGGGGGCACTCAGTCCTGGCCTGGTATTGCCCAATGGACATTGATAAAAGTTTCTGGAAGCTAGTAGAAAGCTCAAGTAACAAAGACAATGCTGTGCTCACTAAGAATTTGGAAATTTCTCACCCCGAGTCTCCATCCCCCAAAGAAGGTGGGAGAGGTGTTATGTTAACCATTTCGTATTGAATTTCTGTCCGAAATCTCTGTAGGCTGCCAGGAGGTGGGTCAGGTCTCCCCACCTTTCTGAGTCCTGACTCAGAAAGTGCCCACACTCATATACTTACTGCATAAATATACAAATAAGTAGGTGAAAAAAAGTTAAAGAGAATCCACTAATCTACATGTGAAAACTCACAAACTTTAAAATATATATTAAAGGCAGCGGTAGCCAACACCTTTATACTCAGAGTTTTGGAGGCAGAGGAAGGGAGATCTCTGAGTGTCAAGACCAGCCCAAACTACAGAGGGAGTTCCAGGCCAGACAGAGCTATACAGAGAAACCTTGTTTTGGGGGGAAAAAAAAGTATATGAAGAAAAAAAAAGACTGGTCACAAGCAAAAGCTAAGTAAGACAACATGGTGGCACCCCAATAGTTCACTATCTCTTTTTGGATAGTTACATGTGAATTTTCCCTAATAAACCATAAAAAGAAGAAATAGTGAAATTTATCTAAGGCTGCTACCCACCCGCCTGCTCCTTTATGTTTTTAAGAGATCCAAGTGAGTCTAGCCCCCCGCCCCAACTCCCTGAGCCTAGAAGGAAGAGAGGTCAGAGAAGGTCTGCTATTCAGGTATCTCTACCCTTGCCAAGTGGCCTTGGACGATTGATACAGACAGTTGCCAGCAGAGTGGAGCTGCTGAGCTGGCACCCAGTGAAGAGACACCACAGAGTGGCTATTGAAAGCCCAGGCAGGTCCCCCAGCCTTCTCTAAAACTCACTCCCTCCACGAAGGGAGCCTGTCTGAATATCTGATCCACCATGGAAAAGACCAGTTCTCAGGTGACCTATTACAAGAGAAGACTTCCCCTCATTCCAAAGGAGACTTCCTGAGTCACAAGGAAGGCAGGACAGATGTTCACATGGGCTGGGATTTGAAAATCAGATCTGGACTGCAGTTAAGTTCTGCTAGAGTGGCTAAGTGGTGTGGACAGCCTTCATTTACTTCATGAATATGTACCTGGCATGTGGCATAAGCCAGATTATGCTAAAGTCTGTGAGCCTAGACTAAATATCCAAGCCAGGCCATGGCCAGCCCATAGCCTAGTAAGGAGCACAGGGCAGATATTAGGCTTCCTTGGGGGCTCCATGGCTGCTTTCTGAATTGAAATTTGGAGAGGGGGTTGAAGGGGGTTGGGGATGGCAACCAGTGGAAGTGAAAAAGAGAGGTGTCACACACTTCTAGCAGCTCTGGGCTATTAATGGCAGGAAGAAAAAGGCCAACCAGCCTGAACAACCTTGGAACCCTACTCTCCTCTGCCTGGCACCCTGAGTCTTCTCTAGAAAGTAAGGTACCTACACTGGCTGGGCTCTCAGGTCCCTCTGTTTAAGAGTTATAGACCTATGTGCACACAAGCTAGAGCTAGGCTACCCAGCCCCAGCCCAGAGGTCCCCACTCACCAGGACCTGGATTTACACACACACACCCTTCTAGAGAGAGGTCCCGAGAGGACAGGCAGATTCAGGGCCAGCTGAACTCTCTCCAGTGTCTTGTGGTGTGCCCCTGGGTGTGTGGTGTGGGTGGGCTTGTTCCCGTGGCAGCTTCTTTTTAAAAAGTCACAGAGCAGAGCAGGCCCTCAGTCTCTGCCAAGTAGGGTGACTGGCCAGACGCTGCATCTGCTAACCACCTCTGGGTATCTTGGCTGGGTGCACTGTCAATCCCCGGTGCCTCCGCTTTGCAAATCTGGCACCCAGCTGTCCACTGTTCTGCCTCAACATCCATGTCAGGTCAACCAGGTCAGCTCTGCCTCAGGCTCTTGGAGGTCAGCCTGACTGATGGCTAGCCACTGGCTCTGCTGGCCCCCTTTCCGCCAGCAGGTGGTCCTAATCCGCAGCCCCTCTGAGAGAGCCAGCTTCCGAAGAAAGGTGGAGACCGGGTTCCGGGCCTGCAGCTCTCACGTGCTTTCCCGGCCACCCCCTCCCGCCCTGCGTCGAGGCGGCCAAGCCTGTTCCTCTTCCCCCCCGTCGCGATTGCGACAGGCCAGCCTCTGCTCCCAGAGCTCCCTGCCCCCGCCCCCGGCCGGCTCTCTCCACTCCCACTTCCTGAGCCCAGCGCTGGAGCCCTGGAGGCCAGGCCCGGCCGCTCCCGGCCCCCGGGGGGCACGTCGGCCCAGCCGCCAGGCTTGGGAAGTCGTGGCCAACGCTGCTCAGGACGTCCGGGCTTCCCACCTTCCTCCTAGGCCTCCACCCGGTCTGGTCAGCCGACCCGAAAGGCCGCCATGCGCCCGCCCGGGGCCTCCTCTCCCTGCGGCCTGGCCTGGGGGCTACTCCTGCTGGGACTCAGCGGGCTTCTGGTGGCCTCTCAGCCCCAGCTGGTGAGGGAGGGGCTAGGTGGGATGGGCCAGGTTTCTCTCTAGCCCTTCTGCCCTCCAGAGCTGACCCTGCCTCATTCTTCTCTCTCTCCGCCTCCCCTGGAAGGTGCCCCCATATCGCATAGAAAACCAAACTTGCTGGGACCAAGACAAGGAATACTACGAACCCATGCATGACGTCTGCTGTCCCGCTGTCCCCCAGGTGAGAACAGTGGCCCCAGGACGCTTGGCTGGTAGAGGTGAGCCAGAGAGACGCCGGCACTGGTAAAACAAGCTAGGAAAGAGAGGCTGAGAAGCGTTATTAGCATTGTCACACGGTCACTGAGATTTGAAGAGGTAGTCGCATAGCTATGAAGACAGGATGGGGACAAAGAGACCAAGGAGAGGCTCCGTGGCATGCAGCAAGCAGCGGAGGCAGGGATAGACTCCTTGTCTCCTGATACCCCTCTTCCCCCATTCGCCTCATAGGCGAGTTTGCCTTTGCTATATGCAGCCACAGCCAAGACACGGCTTGCAAGACTTGCCCCCATAATTCCTACAATGAACACTGGAACCATCTCTCCACCTGCCAGCTGTGCCGTCCCTGTGACTCTGGTGAGTGGGATGATGCACCGGGATGATGGCTACTGCTGGGAAGGCCAGCTCCTCTCTGACTCTTCCCTCTCCCTACCAGTGCTGGGCTTCGAGGAGATTGCCCCTTGCACCAGTGATCGGAAAGCCGAGTGCCGCTGTAAGCCGGGATGGCCTGTGTGTATTTGGACAATGAATGTGTACACTGTGAGGAGAGCGGCTTGTACTCTGCGGACCTGGCACAGAAGCTGAGGTCACAGGTCAGAGGTCACTGGAGGCAGCCAGTGAAGGGAGGCTGGGCATCAAGAGCAAGGAACCTGGTACTGTGCGCGTGGTGCCTCTCCCTGCTGGAGCTGGAGTTCTCTTCGGCATAAAGAACCTGTCATTCCTTGAAAAGGGCTTACAGGAGGGGGTCTGCCAAGCCTTGAACTTGTATGAGGAGCTTAGAAGGTAGTTCCTATCAGCACTGCCAAGCCAAGCTTGGAGAAGGTAGCAGTTACAGAAGAGAATGGCTGGCAAAGAGGAGATATAAAGAAAGCCCAACGCTAGTCTCACCCTGACTGGCCTGCCTTTCTTTTGCCAGGTGAAATTATGGACACTGACGTCAGCTGTGTCCCCTGTAAGCCAGGACACTTCCAGAACACTTCTTCCCCCAGAGCCCGCTGTCAACCCCATACCAGGTGAGAGGACCCCTTCCCATATGCCCCTCCCCCGCCCATCTCCTCCACTCTTGACTTCAGGTCCCCACCTGGCCATTCCCTGACCGTGTGTTCCTGGAGCTGCACCAAGGGGAGCAGGAAGGGCTCACAGTCTTGTTTCTCCACAGATGTGAGAACCAGGGACTGGTAGAGGCAGCTCCAGGGACCTCCTACTCTGATACCATCTGTAAAATTCCACCAGAGCCAGGTAAGATGCTGGGCTGAGGGACACAAGGCAGGGTCCAGGAAAATGCTTCAACTCCCTCATCCACAGAAACAGGGAAATGTGCATCTTTCTTCCCAGGATTAGACAAAATAAGAAACATTTCTTCTGAAGAAATTGGAAGGAGGTAGCGTGTAGTTCTATGGTAGAATGCTTGCTTGGGATACACAAGACTCTGAGTTTGAACCCAGGTACCACCAAAAGACAAAACAAAAGCTTGGAAAGTCAGGTGTGGTGACATAACCATGTAATCCCCAGCACTTGGAAGGCTGAGGCAGAAGAAGCAAGAGTTTGAGGCCAGCCTGGGCTACAGAGTGAGACTGTCTCCAAAGAGGGCCTGGAGAATAGAACATCTCTAGATTTTTTTTCTCACACTTTGAAAACTATACATATTATGCCGGGAAACATTCCTGTGCTGTGACGTAATTCTAACTGGCTTCTTCATTCTGCTTGGATGCAATTCCATTACAGCATTCCTTCACTAACTGAATACCTCATTGTTCAGTTACACACGTCTGTGGGAGACATGCTCCCCCATTGGGCTCTTTCTAGGTTTTCTTGTTTCTTGGTTTCTGTCTTCGAGGAAACCCACTAGTTTCCCAGCCTGGTGGTTGACGATAGGTTGTTTCTGATGACTGTAATCATAACTAATTGGCAGAATGTAGTAACACTTTTGAATGACCAGACTTTTGTAATTATAGCTTCCACGTCCTGAGAACTACTCTGAATCCCTCAGTGATCCCACTTAAGCTGCCTGGTGATTCTATGAAGTGGGATTATTCACCCTCACTGATGGAGAGAGAAAACTGAGATGTTAAATGATTTGCCTGAGATCACGTGCGTGTGTGTGTGTGTGTGTGTGTGTGTTGTGTGTGTGTGTAAATCACATTATTACTGTCTGTATCTAGGTCTTCCTTACCTGGGGCCCATTTATAAGGGACACAAGCTATAAAATGTTTTAGAAATTCATAGCAGGTGTGGAAGCACCTGCCGGCCATCCCTGCATTTGGGAGGTGTAGCCAGGACTCAGAGGCTGGGCTGTATGAGACCCTATCTCTGAGAGAGGGAGGAGAGAAAGAGGGAATGAAAATTCAGCTAAAATTCCCCCCACTGAATGTAGAACCTTCCCATTCTTACTATTTTGGTCTATCCCTTCCAACACATTCCCTGTGCATATAATTCATATACTATATTTCTATTCATATAATTTTCTAAACTAAAAGTGGAGTGATAGAAGTGTTTTATACTTGACATTTTTTGTTGGGGAGAAGTTGGCAGTAGATGCTGAACCACTGAGTTATCCCCTTATATACTAGCTAGCTTCCCTTATATTCATATTCATATATATATATTCCCTTATATACTATAGTATATAACTAGTATATTTTATATAATATATTCCCTTATAGACTAGTTAACAGTGTGTCATAAATATTTTCCCATCCTCTCTCTGAGACTTTCAGCTATGCATCAAATATCACTGGTGTGTCAGAGCTAGGATTTTACAGTCTGTTGGCCTGCTTGTTTTAAGTATGACAAACTGATGCTCAGATAAGTGAACTGACTTAAACACAGGGACCTAGGTGTCCAGACACCTGGTCCAGTTTCTCTCCGTGCCTTGCATTCTGTACTTCTTAGACCACAGCTGTGGTCGAATCACCGGGGACCAAGCCTGGGGAACCAGACTGTCATCTCTGCCTCTTTCCTTCTTAGGCCCTGTCAGAGCAAGGGGCTGAGCAGTTTGCAATTCCTACTCTCTGAAGTCCTCACAGGCACAGAGAGCCAATCTCAAGTCCAGTGGCCCCTCTGTAAGATAGCCACGTCACAGAAATGAGGCTCTCCCCTATCATAGGCCCAGCGCCACCTCCCCTCCCCTTGCCTTTCACCTACTTCCAGCCTTGAAAGCCAGCTTCCCAAGCACCCCTCACTAGACTTCGAGAGGTCCAGACACCGCTCAGGACAGAGTCTCCCAAGACCAGCCTCAGTCCTTTGTCCACAGCCCAAGGGACGTGGCTGTCTGATTTCTGGGAGAGGCTCCTCCCCCTTGTCCTTTGGTGCCATTCCTCTTGTCTGCTGTCCTGGCAGGAACAATGCTGCTGCTGGCCATCCTGCTGTCGCTGGTCTTCTTTCTGCTCTTCACCACTGTCCTGGCCTGCGCCTGGATGAGGCACCCTTCTCTCTGCAGAAAGCTGGGTAAGAAGGAGCCTCCACCCCCATCCCCACATGGACGTGGTGGTTGACAGGAGGGATGTTCCAGGGCAAACCCTAGCATACAAGACTCTTGGGGTACTGGGCACCATTCTGTCTCCTAGCCCTCGTTCTGACACTAGGGATATCATCCTCCGCTGGGACACTAGGGTTGGCAGCAGCACATGGTGTCGGGATAGAAGGTTGGGAACCGAAGGCCTCTCAACCATTCTGTTTCTCATTTCAGGTACTCTGCTCAAGCGGCATCCAGAGGTAAAGGAGTGAAAGAAGCTGCTCAGGAGGGGCGGGGCTGTGAGGTCAGGGAAGGCGGGCTTAGCTTCCATTCATTCCACTGATTGGCTGCTGAGTGTGCCACGGTCCAGCCGCCATTCAAAGCCAGAGAAAATGCCCCCGCCCTGGGGTTTGCACAGTGCAAAGGCCGGGGATATTAGAGCCCTTGGCTAGTATGTACCTGGACTCCATTGCCAGTGCCATGGGGGTCGGGGTGGTATCCAGGGTTGTGGCTCCGTCCTGTAATCCAAGCACTTGGGAGGCTGAGACAGAAGGCTCACCATGGGTTTGCGGCTAGCTTGGGCTATTTAGTGAAATTCAGGGTAACCTGGACTAGAGTAGAAGAGCCTACATCAAATAAAACAAAACTACCACATCAGTAATTGCGCACACACACACATATCTATATATCAGGTAACAACTATAGCACCCATAATAAAAATGAGATGGACAGAGAGTTTTGGGGTATATTCTTTTAGACAGAGTAGACAGGGTCTCTTTGATACACTGATTATTTGAGTAGTGAGTTGAAGAAATGAGGAAGGAACTCTTGAAGAAAATGATCTAGGAATTGGAGGAGCAGAAGGTACAAAGGCCCTGAGGCAAGAAGCATGGTGAGGGGCAAAGACAAACGATGAGTCACCAAAATACAAGGGGTAGGCCATGGAAACGAAGGTATGATGAAGTCTAGGGCCCTTTGATGCTGGATGGTTCTCTCTATACCTCTTCTACAGGGAGAAGAATCTCCCCCCTGCCCCCCTCCAAAAGCCAACCCACATTTCCGCGACCTGGCAGAGCCACTCCTACCCATGTCTGGAGACTTGTCCCCAGCCCCTGCTGGACCCCCAACGGCCCCCTCCTTGGAGGAAGTGGTGCTACAACAGCAGAGTCCCCTGGTCCAGGCCAGGGAGCTGGAGGCCGAGCCTGGGGACCATGGCCAGGTGGCCCACGGTGAGCTGGGCAGGCCCATGGGGGGGGGGAAGGAGTAGGGGAGGAAGGAAGAGATGGTGGCTGGGTTGGCGAGGAGGAAGAATAAGGGCCAGATGGAATAAAAGATACGGAGGCAAGACAGAAGGGAAGAGTCTGAAAGAACCAGAGCAGTGTGTTCAGAAACCTATAGCAAGGCTGGGGCCGGGGCTGGGGCCGGGGCTGGGGCCGCGGGGCGGGGCACAGCTGTAATCTCAGCACTGAAAAGCTATCCTGCACTTCCCAGCCTGGGCCATGTGAGACCCTGACTCAAAGTAAAGAGTAACAAATGGGAGGAGGGGCTGGGAGGAAAGGAGAAGAGAGTTCTGGAAGCATCCTCTCTCATCCCACCTTCCCTCCCACAGGTGCGAATGGCATTCATGTGACCGGAGGCTCTGTGACTGTCACTGGTAACATCTACATATACAACGGGCCAGTGCTGGGGGGGACACGGGGCCCTGGAGACCCTCCAGCTCCCCCTGAGCCTCCATACCCCACTCCTGAAGAGGGAGCCCCTGGCCCTTCTGAGCTGTCTACACCCTATCAGGAGGACGGCAAAGCATGGCATTTGGCTGAGACAGAGACACTAGGGTGCCAAGATCTCTGACAGGACCAAGGAACCTATCTGCCACCCATGCCTGATGGCATCTGGGAAGGGCAAGGAGGAGACGAGGGTCCAGCACCTTCGTCCTGAGGCTGCACTACCCACCAGGACTCACAGGGTCTGGGTAGGCTCTGAGAATTAGAACCCGAAGGGACTTGGCCTCAGACACCTCTTCAGAGCAGAACCGGACACTAGCAGGCCACAGTGCCCGCCCAGGACTCTGACTGAGCAAGCCTGAGACTTTGTTGCAGACCCACCAGCTCCCAGAGGCTTCAGCCATTGAGCCTCAGAGGCAGGCAAGGCTTGTGACCCCATCATGCCCCTCTGCACTCTAAACATGGCAGATGAGGGAGCTGGTCACAGGGTCACTTGCAAGGACATCCCGGGGACCTTGCAAGGCTTCGTGGTGCTCATCCCCAAGCTTCAGATGGGGGGTCATACTGCGTGGACCAAGATAGACCCTGGGTGAAGATGAAGTCTGCATGGAGGAGCACCTCTCCCTTGCTCCTGGGGGAGAGGATAGTGAGGAGAGGATGGGGGCTTGGATAGCATTACCACGTGTGGAGGAGAATTTGGGGACAGGAGAAAAATGACAAGTGTATTTATGAATTGTAACCACATGCGAATAAAGACAAGATTGAGATCCTTTATTTTCTTGGGTGTTATATGGAAACACACAAACCATTAGGACAAAGGCAAAGGTGAAAGCACAAGAATAGAACCCCTCAAAGGCGCTTCTGGGAGGGTCCCCAGGTTCCATTCAGACAGCATCCCAATTAAGCAGCAATGGCCGAGTGCTTGCCCAGAAGTACTCTACACACCCACGATAACGACCTGAGTCAGTCCTCCCAACACCCATGAGACAGAGGCACAGACAGAGGAAGTCATTTGTTCAAGCCAGTTAGCCCAGCATAAATGACTCTTCTTCCAGAGGTGCTGTCTCAGGACATCCTCAAAGCAGGGTTGTCTGGAAGGAGTAGTGGGTGCTCAGTACCTGCCATATGAAGAGACCAACTTCCGTGCTATTGGAGAAGAGAAACCTAGGCTGGCCTCAGCCTTTCAGCTCAGAAGGAGCAGTCATGACTGTGTGTGTGTTATTTTATCTTTATCTAAAAACAAACAAAAGAGTCTTTAATACGTCTTTGCCCCTGCCAGGTGATTGTGGCATATGCCTTTAATCCCAGCACTTGAGAGGCAGAGGCAGGCAGATATCTGAGTTTGAGGCCAGCTTGGTCTATAGAGTGAGTTCCAGTGCAGCCAAGGTTACACAGACAGTGCACAGTGAAACCCTGTCTCCAGGGGGTGGGGAACCTCTCTTGTCCCTTCATTAGTAAAATGACTGCTGCTCACACATTTATCCACCATACTGCCCAGCAGAGGCAACCAGCACTTGAAGGATTGCTCAGTTCTCACTGTTCCTTCCATAAAAGGCAATTAGTATGGACCCAAGTGTTAGGAGCTCGATAGCTGGCCTTCATCAAGACGGTATGGCAGGAAAACACATACCCCGGGAGTCTGCCGGGCCAACTGAGTGGATGGGTTATTTAAGGCTGACTATGGAAATCAGATCCAACTTCCTTCTGTACAAAGTGATGGCGGGCTGTGTCTTCACAAACATAAATCTTTGTCATGCTAGACCCAAATAACCCAAATCCTTAATAATTATTCCAGTGTGTTTAGATTTTTTTTTTTTAATTACTACAGTCTGCTCAACAAAATAAAGGAGGAGGCAGGGAAGATCAACGAAATGGGATTCCAGGGACATCAGGAAGGCATGGCAGGTAAGAGCCGGATGCCAAGTCTAATGACCAGGTCTGATCTGTAGAGCCAGCTTGCCAAAAGTAGAGAACTGACTCCTGAAATGTGCCCTCTAATCACAAGCACACGTGCCACACACACACACACACACACACACACACACACAGAGAGAGAGAGAGAGAGAGGAGAGAGAGAGAGAGAGAGAGAGAGAGAAGAAATGCTATAAATGCTATTCAGGCGCAGCCCTGGGTGACACTGCACTGTACTAGTCCCAGGCGAGCTCCAGTCTTGTCTGCACTGAGTATACAGATTAGTTAGAAAAAGGTGACATCTTCCTGTCGGTAACGTAGCTCATCCGTTGATGGCAGTACTTCAACGTTTTCTTACCTTTTCTTGTCAAGTTGATTCCTAGGTGTTTATCTTTATTAGGTGCAATACAATCAGACCCTTCGATTTATTTTTGTTTTGTTTTGTCTTGCTTTTTCAAAAGACAAGAGCTCACTATGGAGCCTGGCTGGCCTAGAACTCCTATGTAGACCAAGCTGCCCCCTTGAACTTGTGGAGAACCTACCTGCTCCTCTTCCAGAGAGCTGGGATTAAAGATGGCCATCACCAAGTCCAGCTGAGGACATCTCAGGTTTTTAACTCAACTACTCATTAATTCTTTTATCTTCTATAATGATTTCCAGTTAGTTCTCTGAGATTATCAGCTCTAAGTAATATGAAATTTATCTCTGCTGTTTATTATTTGATAGGGTCTCAGTATGTTATTCTGGGCTGGTGTTGAACTCAGTATGTAGAGAAGGATGACCCTGGTGTCCTGATCCTCCAGCCTCTACCTCCCAGCTGCTAGGTTGTGCACCTGGCTTCCACTGTTGAGTTTTTAGACTTCTGGTAGCCTTACTATCTAAAAGCATTGTCCAGACCTTCCAAAAGAATGTAAAACAGCAATACACATTTCTATTTCAGTCTTAATTTTGGCACATTCTATTTTAAAACTATTTTTAAAGATTTATTTATTTATTTTATATGAGTATACTGTAGCTGTCTTCAGACACACCAGAAGAGAGCATCGGATCCCAATTACAGATGGTTGTGAGCCACCATGTGGTTGCTGGGAATTGAACTCAGGACCTCTGGAAGAGAAGTCAGAGCTCTGAACTGCTGAGCCATCTCTCCAGCCCCTCTCTTTAAACTTTTTAACTTGTTCTTTTAGCTTGCATACAAGCAATGGGTTGTATTATGTCATCTTAGTACAAATTGCCAGGTACAATGACACAGGCCAATATTTCCAACATTCAGGAGGCAGACAGAAGAGGATCACCTCAAATTCAAGGTCAGCTAGTTAATTCTAAGCCATCAAGGACTACAAAATCCTGTGTTAAAGGATTTTTGTGTTAGAAGGGCTGGAGAGATCGCTCAACAATTAAGAGCACTGACTGCTCTTCCCGAGTTCCTGAGTTTAATTCCCAGCAACCACATGGTGGCTTATAACCATCTGTAATGGGATCCGATGCCCTCTTCTGGTGTGTCTGAAGACAGCTACAGTGTACTCAGATACATTACATAAGTAAGTAAATAAATAAATATTAAAAAAATAACTAGAAAACCCACCACAACCACAATGTGCTGCTTGGTCTCATCATTGACACAAACCTGGACATGCCTGGGTAGAGGGAATCTTAATCAAGAAAATGTTTCCATAAGATTGGCCCGTAGGCAAGTCTGTGGGATAGTCTCTTAGTAATTGACGTGGGAGGGCCCAGCCTATTGTGGGCGGTGCCACCCTTGGGCAGGTGGTCCTGCGGAGCTTAACCCAGCAGGCTGCACAAGCCATGGAAACAAGCCAGCAACGCAGCACTCTGCCCTGGCCTCTGCTTCAGATCCTGCCTCTATGTTCCTACCCTGAGTTCCTGCCCCAGCTTCCCTCGGTGATGGACTTATGAGCTGTAAGCCAAAATAAAACCGTAATGTTTTATCACAGCAACAGAAACCCTAACGAAGACAAATAACAAGAAAACAGCAAAAAACATAAACCAACAAACAAAAAGTATACACTCTGGGGTTCAGAGGTGTTTCTCTGCTAAGAATACTTGCCACTCTTAGAAGACAGAGGGTTAATTCTCCACACCTCCACCAGCAGCTCACAACTGCCTGTAACTCTTGCTCTCGGATTAGATTTCTTCTTTGGCCTTCATGGACACTTGCATGGACATGGCACACACAGGCAAGCAGGGCTCAGGCATATACGTAAATAAAATAATTTAAAAAAAAAAATGTAAGCACACATGTAACATCATACCTCGCTCATGTTTCTTCCACCACGACCAGCCCTTACCTTAAGCCTTTTGCCGTTCCGCGGGAATTTAAATAGATTATTGATTTGTCTATATTAAGGAAGTATCCACGCCTAACCATTTCGTGCAAACCAGATGGACAGAGATTAGAGATCTAAGTGGAGAGACTGGGCAGAGTTCCTGCAGCTGGAAGACGGGGAAAGTGGATGATCTGGGATGGACCGCACATTGTGAGTCAACAGGATGTGCTGATCGGCCGGGAGCCCAGCTCTCATTTTGTGGACTTGGCCTGGTGGTTTGTTAAATTCATCTGTGCCACACTTTCAAAGTTCCCATTTGGAAACCATTAAATAAGTATTTTCTATGTAGCAGTCGTTTTCAGATAAAACAGCATCTAAAACTTGGCTGAGAACTTCCTGGAGTTTATGTACTGATTACGGAGAGATGAGCGCTAAAAAGCACGGAACTGGGGGCTGGCCGAGGTTTGAAGGTCAGGAAATGCTTCCTAGACAGTAGGACCTGAGCCGCAGTGAAGTACCACGGAGAGCCGTGGTGAGTGGTGAGATGCGCGAGTGGTCTGCGCAGAGGCCCTGAGACAATCGCCTGGTGCTAGAGAGCTTGGTTCCAGGGAGCGGAAGCAGGAGAGGTAAACAGGAAACAGGTTGTTCAGTCGAACAAACTTACAAACTGTAAGTTTGTAAAAAGTTTGTAAAGTTGGAACTTCACCCAGGGAGCAGTAAAGAAGCCACTAAACTTTTTTTCCAGTGCAGTAAAATGTATAAAGTCAGAGACTGAAAGGCTGGTGACAATTCCAAGGACTCTAGTCAGCCCCAGTATGGCAAACCTGGCTCTGACAGGCCTTGCCCTTCTCCCCCATTCCCTCTGCCTAAAGCTAGCCCCACAAGGTCTAGTCCTTTATTTGGCCACCTCCTTCTCCTGAGGCCAAACACCGAGGTGCAGCTATCAAAGTATTAAGGTCCAGAAGTCAAAAGTCCCCTTTGGATCACCTAATTAACCTGTCAAATCAAAATTAAACACCTTATCCATAACATGGGGTAAACACCTTTTGAAAGAACGGACCAGGAATATGTTTGGTAGAGGCTCGGGTGCCTCTGTGGGCCCATGCTGAGATTATCCCTATAGAGTTTATTTAGGGCTTGGGGAGGGGAGTTGAGGGAGTAGAGACAGACAGATAAAGACAGAGAGAAAAGAGGGAGAGGGAGAGGGGGAGGGGAAAGGGAGGGGGAGAGGGAGAGGAGGAGAGAAGAGAGAAGAGGAATAGAGGCCAGCCATGAACATGTGGAAAGAAAGGGAGGAGGGAATGGAGAGAGAAGGGGCAGAGAGGGAAGAGAGTCGGTAACAGCCCCTTTTATATGAGTCAGGCATACCTGGCTGTTGCCAGGTAACTGTGGGGTAGCCTAGAAGGAATGCTAACACCTTTGCCTTTATAAACTGCCATTTTCCTAAGTGCCATGTCTGTCTCCTCTCTATCCAGAGGGTCCTTTGTCCCTCCCCATCCCCCACCCCTATTCTGGAACAAATATCCCTTTCCCCTCTCCCTTATCCTTTCTCTCTCTCTCTCTCTCTCTCTCTCTCTCTCTCTCTCTCACACACACACACACACACACACACACACACACACCTGTGTAGACTGTCCTGGTTACACTAGACATCGATCAGCCTCTGCCTGAGTGCTGGGATTAAAGGCTTGCATCAACACCACCCAGCTCTGTGTTTGTCTCACTCTTGTTCTTTTTTTTTTTTTTTAATTTATTTATTTAATGTATGTGGGTACACTGTCGCTGTCTTCAGACACACCAGAAGAGGACACTGGATCCCCATTAGAGATGGTTGTGAACCACCATGTGGTTGCTAGGAGTTGAACTCAGGTCCTTGGAAGAGCAGTCAGTGCTCTTAACTGCTGAACCATCTCTCCAGCCCCTTTCTTTGTCTGTTATTGCCTGCACTTTTCTCTTCTGGGGCAAATAAATCTCCTTTGTTCTGAGAACTTGGTCTTGGGGCTCTTGATCCTATACTGGTCCCTTTCAACAATGGTTTAGTGACCTGGTCCTAGGTGTCCCAGCCTGTGCGGGCCAGTCAACAGGGTCTGAAAGAGATAGAGTGGGGATGGAGGGGCAAGAGAATAGAGACAAGACAAGGTGTCTGATCAAGTCCCCTTTATTGAAAGGAAATCCTGGGTATATATAAACACAAGCAGAGGAATGCAGCTGAAGACACTTTACCTCCTGTGCCTTGCAGCTGGGAGCACTAAACAACAAAACAAGATATGTGAGAAAAACAAGATGTTTATCAGAGTGTGCTCAGCTGTTGTGGGCTGTTGAAAAACAAGTCCCTTGTCAGGGTATATGGCCCAAGATGGCTGCAAAGATGATAGCTGCTTTCTACTAGGACTTGGCTCCCAACAGTTTGTGGAGTTTAACCCCTCGTCACTCTGTATACTCTTAACTGCTGAGCCATTTGCCCAACCCCTCACAAAATAAAAAAATTTAATGTAAAAAATTATTATAAAGACTGTTGCAAGCTGACACTCGATAAGTATTCTAGAGCATATGCCTTCATGTCTCTTTAAGATTTTTTAAAAATTTTTATTATTTTAAATTATGTGTAGGCTATGTGTCTGCATGTGTATATGTGCATGTAAGGGCAGGTGCTCTTGATCCTATACTGGTCCCTTTCAACAATGGTTTAGTGACCTGGTCCCAGGTGTCCCAGCCTGTGCGGGCCAGTCAACAGGGTCTGAAAGAGAGAGAGTGGGGATGGAGGGGCAAGAGAATAGAAAAAGCAGCAAGTGCTCTTAACTGCAGAGCCATCTCTGCAGTGCCATCCATCAGTCATTCTCCTTGCTGTTTATATTGTAGGAAACACCTGGAATCTGGGGGTTAGGGTCTCCCACGGAGACACCCACTTTTTCTCTTCATCTAGAACTGAGGTTGCATGCTAAAGAAACATTCTACTACTGAGTTACAACCCTAGAACCCTAGTGGTTTTAAAAATTTTTAATATTGTCATTCATCTGCCCAGACTAGCTTCAAATGTGTGATCCTCCTGCCTCAGCCTCCTGAGGAGCTAGAATTCAAGGTGTGCCACCACTTCAAGCTTTCACAATTTATTTTATTTATGTATTATCATCTTTGCACTTGGTGTCTCATGTGGCGGTCATCAGACAACTCTGTGGAGCTGACCCTCTCCTCGTTCTTCTTTCCGTGGGTTCAAGGCATGGGACTCTTGTTGTCGGGCACCAGGCGTGCACAGCTAGTGCTTTGGCCTGCAGAGCCATCCTGCTGGCCCTTTATTTCTTCACTACTTAAAAAAAAAAAAATGTGTGTATTAAGGGACAGGGAGATGGCTTAGTGACTAAAGGCACTTGCCACCAAGACTGACAACATGAGTTTGGTCCTTACAGAGAGAAACAATTTCTAAAGGTTACATTCTCACCCTACAGGCCACCACACAACACACACACACACACACACACATCAAACAAGCAAACAGATATGTACTGTGATGCTGGGGACTAAGCAGAATCTCGTGCATGCAAGAAAGCAATCTTATCGGTTTTGCTTACACATGAAGTACAGCTCGATTATTTTACTTTTTATTTTTTTTAGCCAGGATCTAAGATTCACATGGATAGCCACCATTTTTTGCCTTTCCTCCTTGACTGCTAGGACTATAGGTTTGTGTGTTTCACCATGGTGTGTGTGGTGTGTGTGTGTGTGTGTGTGTGTGTTGTGTGATGCTGAGATTACACTACACAGGCCTCAAACATGCTAGACAAACTATCACTGAACTAGACTGCAGTTGTACATATTTTACTCAGAACTTTACATTATTTATGGGTTGTTGGCACTTTTCTGAAGACAGATACACACACGTCACTCACCCAGACACAAAGTCTCCCCACACAATATAGGATCATCAAACAACTTGGGAACCAATGAGTTTATTGGGGTTACTATAGAATAAGTAGATCAGGGTTATTAAGTTACTAGGCCAAGTTAGGGTTTATTGCTGTGAAGAATATGACCATGGCAACTCTTACAAAAGAAAACATGTAATAGTGGCTGGCTTATAGTTTCAGAGGTTCAGTTCATTATCATCATGGCAGTACATCGTGGCATATAGGCAGACGTGCTGGAGAAGGAGCTGAGAATTCACATCTGATCCACAGACAGCAGCAGAAGACTATGTGCATACTGGGCATAGCTTGATCATAGGAGACATCAAAGCCCACCCACACAGTGACACACTTCCTCCAACAAGGCCACACCTCCTAATAGTGTCACTTCCTATGGGCCAAGCATTCAAACACATGAGTCTATGAGGCCAAACGTATTCAAACCACTACAAAGGGTGAGGGGTTACTTACAGGAGCAGAAATGACTCAAATATCACCAAAGCCTATCCCAGCATAGGTAACAGCTCACAAGCTGGGGACCTGGAGCACACTGCACATCTGCAGCAGCTCAGCAGGTTGGAGGGTTGTGTGAGAATGACTTCCAGCAGGCTTTATTGTTTACTCTGGGAAGGAGGGCCTAGTGATTCTGCTCAGTTTCAGGGACATCCAGAAGCTATTTTGAGTTGTTACCTTCCAGTTTATGGAGCTTCCTGAAGGTGAGTTTAACCTTTGAATCAGTCTCATAGGAAAGTGCTACACAAGTGTCTTGCGTGCATGTCACAGTGCACAGGTCAGCCAACAACTGTGGGAGTCAGCTCTCTCCTTCCACCATGTAGATCACAGGGATAAAACAGATCATCGGCTTGGCAGCAAGCTCCTACCTGCTGAGCCAACTCACTGGCTCAGTCTTTATTACGGTTATTATTTAGATCTAAAGTACTTCAAAATAGGAAGGGATTTTTAAGATTTATGTGTATGAATATTTTACTTGCATGTATGCCTGTGCACCATGGGCATGCCTGGTGGCCTCAGGTCAGAAGAGGGCACTGGATCCCCTGGACCTGGAGTTAGGTATGTGTGAGTTACTATGTGGGTGCTGGGAATCAAATCTGTGCCATAAAAAAGAACAATACGTGCTCTTAACTGTTGGGCCACCTCTCCAGGCTGTATTATTGTTATTATTATAATTTTATGGGTTTTTGAGACAGTGGTATTTTTATTTCGGGGGTACTGGGACAAAACCAAGGGACATAACATACACTAGGCAAGTTTTCTACCACTGACCAACACTCCTAGCCTCTTTTGTTACTTCCCTTCCTTGTATGCACATATGTATTATATATGTAATATATACCATACAAACTATATATCTATGTAGAGATAGAGATAGAGATATGATCTTGCTGTGTAGCTCAAGCTGGCCTCAGACTCCCTATGCTGCAGCCTCCATCTCCTGCTGGGATGAAAGCCCTGTCTCACCAAGCCCAGGGTTTTGTTCCTCTTAGGTAAGTTTAACCTTTGGACCCTGGCCAGAAAGCCAGATTAAAAGAAAAAGACTTTTTGTTTTCTTCCCTTATAGAAGGAATGCAGAAAAGAAAATATACAGTGTAGTTCCATTGATAAAGTTAAAAAAGCCTAGACTACACCGTTTAGAGGCACATATGTAAGTAGTGGTGTGATTCTAACAACACCCCAGGGAATGAGAATCACCCAGGCCTCACGGCTGCAGGAAGGAGGAAGCTAGTTATGATCACAGAGGGGGTGTGTGGACGACTTATGAACTTCAAATAATGCTCCTTTCTTGGGCTAGGTGGTAATTACAGTTATTTCACTTTTATTCAGTAAATAACAATAATCAGCACATTAGGCTTTCCACTAGGATATATATTTCTCACCATAAAATAAAAGACAGAGTTGAACCAAGTAGAGAGAGATCTGAATTAGTCATTTCTGAGCATCTTGAGATGAAGAGACTTGAGTTGCACCTTCAGAGTCTTAGATGTCTAGATGATAACTGAAAAGGACCATAGGCCTACCCACAGAATCAGGGTAAAAAGAGAAAGGCCTGAGCCAAGCCCACACAGACTCCCACATTCCACAGACAGGCAGATGACAAAGAATCCCAAGAAGCAAAAGCCAAAGATGGAGGAAGGAAAGCTAGTTTCTGGAGAGAAAAAAAAAGATGCTTTTTCAGAAGAGAGCGGTCAACATCCTAAATTTAAGTGTTACAGCTCTGAGGAGAAGTGTTTACCCAGTGCAAGCGTTGAGGCTATGAGGGAACGATATCCAGGTAGTCAGGAGCCGAGGAATACCGAAAAGTCACACAGCACAACCAACTTCACACAGATTTATTGGGAAAGACACAAGTGGGTGGGCTGCCTCTGCTCTGGGAGATGCAGCAAACTGAGTGGAGGGTAGGATTGTGTAGGGTTGCGGGTGGGTTCCAGGGTGGGGATTGGTGAGATTTCAAGTCCTGGGGTTCAGTGGGCTCAGTAATTGGTAGGTTGTTAAGCTCTGGCATTGGAAGGTTTTTTTGAGCTCAGGGATTGGTGGGTTTTCAAGACCCGGAAGTGAGTTCAGACTCTTTATTATTAATAAATATCCAGAGGTTGGGAAAAGGGCCAACATTATCATTAAACTACTTCCTGCAGGATAGGGGCATCAAAGTCCATGGGGCAAGTTTGATCTTCACCATCAGGGTGTAATTGGGGGTTATAGACCTCTGGTCCCATGGTTAGGGGCTGATAATCTGTAATAGCAACTGATTCAAGATCTACTTAGGAATCTTTTGAATTTGTTGTTGAAGAACACTAAACAAGAAGTTTATAAGACAGGGTGCAATTAAGTAGGATTAGAAAAAGGAGAAAGAAGCTTAAGAAAGGCAGTCTCTGATTCCATACTGGACTGCCAATGACCCACCGGCCAGAGGCATTGAGCTATTTATTACATTTTTGGAAGTCTGTCAGGAGTTGTCAGGTCTTACCTTTTACTATACCCAACTGGTTGACACAAAAGTAACATTCCTCTCAGCGAAAGAGACAAAGACCACCTCTCTCGGCTGTTAGTAAATCTAAACCTTGCCGGTTTTGTAGTGGTGGCCAGTGAGTCACCTGGAGGACTGTGTGAGCTATCCATTGAGGTCCTGGATGAACTAAGAGGAAAGCCGATAGTTGATAGTTAGGGAAGCAGTTAGTCCTGCTGCCCAGTGGTGACTCCAGCAGTTATACCCAGGACGGTGAGAAGGGTTAGGACCTGAGCTGTTCGTTTTCTCATGTTGCACTGCTGTAAACTCTATGATGGAAACCGAAAAGGGTTCTTCTCTGGCTGTCACTCCGAATTTTAGGAAGAAGAGCACCAGGGCAGCAAGCATCTTAATAACTAGCAAGTTTCCCATGTGGTAGGTCCCAGAGGGTGTAGGCGCTTCAGGAGCCTGAGAGAAGACACTTATGAGTAGGCAAGGAGAGCCAGATGGATGGACCAGGTAGAGGGAAGAAGTAGCTTGATGAGTTTGGTCTTTTGTATGCATTGTAATGCTGAATGCCCAAGGCCTGGTTGCCCCAGGGACAAGAGAATCCTAACTACACTGAGGAATGCTTTGTGACCTTGCTCCTTAATTTAAAACTACTGGTTAAATAAAGATGTCAACAGCCTATTGCTGGACAGGAGAGAGATAGTCAGAGTCTCGGTTCACAGGCTTGGGGTCTGAGGACAGTCCAGGTGAGTTGAGTGGAAAGGTGGGTGACTGGGTCAGTCCAAGTAAAAGCAAAGATATTTTGTGACTTGGGGACAAAAGGTACTTCTGCCTCCAAGAGTACTGGAGGGGTACCAGATGTTCAGTGGGGACTTCTTTGGACTCAGGGAAGTCTTTACCAACCTAAGGGGAACTTACCAAATTGTTGATGGTAGATTGGGTGCCAAGCCATTAGTAGGCCAGAAGGTGAGTCTGTTGTGGTGGTCTGGAGATGAGGGAAAGAGTCCTGGTACAGCTCACACAGGAAGGGAAGCCCAGGCCCCGGGAGCCTATCCAAGTAAGGCAGCAATGTGTTAGAGGTCTGAGGGGAAAGAGTTCCCCAGTGCAAGTGTTGCAGCTTTGAAGGGAAAGGTATCCTGGAAGTCACAGCCAAGGACCACCACGAAGTCACATAGCACAGCAAAGTTCACCCAAGAGATTGATTGAGAAAGACACAAGAGTGTGGCTGTCTCTGCCTGGGTGAGAAGCAGCAGAGAACGGAGCAGGAGGCAGGCTTATAGAGGGTTTCTTGAGGGCAGAGTTTCCCAAGGTGGCGATTTCCAGGGTGGGGATTAGTGGGATTTTAAGTCCTAATCTTGGGTAGTCTCAGAGACTGGTGGGTTTTCAAGCACAGGGATTAGTGTGGTTTTGAGCTCAGGGATTGATGGATTTTCAAAAACACAGAAGGGAGCTCCAACTTTTTACCTTTTACCAAATGCTGCTGAGAGGTCTACAGGGTTCAGTCAAATGAGATCATTGGCCTTAGCCAGAGGGCATTAGATTTAAAGATGGAGTGGGGTGAAGATTTGGTGGGAGGCAAGCTGGGCTACCACACTGCATAATAACATAGGGCATCTTTCAGATTATGGCCCGGAAGACATCATTAAAAGTATCACCCCTCCCCCTTCTCAGAGGAGAAGGGGAGGGAGGGGTCACCTGAGGGGGGGCCTAAAAGAGGTGCTTCAATCAGGATGTAAAGTGAATAAATAAATTAATTAAAGGGGAAACAAGGATCATTCAAGCATGGTGACAAATGTCTTTCATCCCTACACTCTGGAGCCAGAGGCAAGTGGATCTCTGTGAGTTTGAGGCCAGTCTGGTCTACATAGTGAGTTCCAGGACAGCCAAGACTACATAGAGAGACTGTCTCTAAATAAATAAATAAAATTAATTAATTAATTAATTGGTTAATTAATGTAATGCCCCAGAGGCACACAACACAGAGAACCTGGTGAGGATACAATGAGAGTGGTGATTTAGTAGCACGACTTCCAGAATGTAATCGCTCATGCTCAGACTCCCGTTCTGTTTCCAGTTGACAGTGTACACTCAGGGCTGAGGTTAGCTCAACCTCAGGCAGAGCGTTAGCCTAGCAGCCTGAGGCCCCATGTTCCATCCCCAGTGCCTGCAACCACACAACGGGAATGAGCTTGATCGAGTTACTCAAGCCTTTACATGTCATCATCCAAATCTGTAAAAGCAGGACTTCTTATTCTCTTTTAAGATTGTATGTTTGGGGCTGGAGAGCTGGCTCAGAGGTTAAGGGCACTGACTGCTCTTCTAGAGATCCTGTGTTCAATTCCCAGCAACCACATGGTGGTTCACATGGATATCTGTAATGGAGTCCGATGCCCTCTTCTGGTGTGTTTAAAGACAGCTGCAATATACTCATCATTTATGTAAAATAAAATCTTTTTTAAAAAAAGATTGTGTGTTTGTGTTTGAGCATGTGCATGAGTGCATGCATGCGTGTGTCCATCTGTCCATCCACCTAAGGAGGCCAGAATAGGGCATCGGATCCCCTGGAGCTAGAGTTACAGGCCATCCTATGTAGGTACTGAGAACTGACTCAAGTTCTCTGGAACAGCCACAAATGCTCTGAACCCTGAGCCATCTCTGCAATCCCTCACCCTGCCCCCACCCACCCTCTTTTTTTAAAGATAGAGTCTGTCTGTGAAGCCCAGATTGGCCTTGGACTCATGAACTTCTGCCTCGCATCTAGACGACTGGGATTAAAGGTATGTGCCACCATACCCAGTTTAGCGATAATAGAACTCTGGTAAGCAGCAAATAAAAACAGTCTAGTTGAGGCTGGTGGCAAAGGGATTACAAATTCTAGGCCAACGTGGGAGATTTAGTAAGAGGTTCTCAAAAGAAATAAAATGTAAACAGAAGGCGGGGACACAACTCCGTGGTAGAGTACTTGCTAGCATGTACAAGGCCCTAGGTTTCATCACCAGGACTATATTAAAAATCTCCATAAAGTTTATGATGCACAGTAGGCATTCAATAAACATAAGTCATCTATTTCTGTTTGACTTAGATATTTCTGTGTTGTTAGTTTCATTTTTATTGCTTCTGTATTGGTTTTGGTTTTGGTTTTATTTTTTTTTTCCTCTTCTTTCGAGACAGGGTTTCAGGGTTTCAAAGTATCTTACTAGGTAGATCAGGCTGACCTCAAACTCAGAGAGATCTGCCTGCTTCTGCATTCCAAGTGCTGGGGATTAAAGGTGTGCACCATCATGTCTGACTTAGGTACTTTTGAAAAGCAATCTAGCAAACAAAATGACCGGTATTTACTCTGAGTAAATACTAGGAAGTGTGATTACGAAGCAGGAGAGAATCAGCAACAGACTATGGAATGGAAGCAAAGTCGTGCTTTTGTGTTTGGCTTTGTTGCTTGTTATTGAGTTTGACAGTGTAGAGATCGAACCAGGGCCTCCTGTATGCTAGGCAAGTGTTCTTGCCCTGTCTATATTCTCAGGCCTAGTTTTTCATTTATTTATTTATTTGTTATTTATTTATTTATTTATTTATTTATTGCATATGAATACACTATTGCTCTCTTCAGACACACCAGAAGAGGGCATCAGATGCCATTAAAGATGGTTGTAAGCCACCATGTGGTTGCTGGAAATTGAACTCAGGACCTCTGGAAGAGCAGTCAGCGCTCTCAACCCCTGAGTCATCTCTCCAGCCCAGTTTTTCTTTTCTTAAAAGACTGTGCCAGGCGTAGTGGGCAGTCTGGTCTACAGAGTGAGTTCCAGGCCAGCCAAGACTATACTGAGAAACCCTGCCTTGAAAAACAGGAAGAAAAGAAAGACTGTGGCGTCTTTTGTTTGTTTGTTGTTTGTTTTTAATACAAGCTTTAGGCTCTTGGAAAATATACACAGAAAGTACAGTAATCTCATGTGCTCTTTCTGCTCCATCTTGCACACAGCTTCCCCATTTATTAACATGGTCCATTGTGCAAGACATTTGTTCTAGCTGATACATGACACTGCCTAACAGAGTTTACGTTAGGGTTCTTATGTTGTGTAGCTCTATGAATCATGAAGCATGAAAATGTCATGTACCATCAATATAATGTAGGCACAGCTTTTTCTCAACCTACTAGACACCACCCACCAGAGGTCGTGGAAAAGAAAGGTTATTAGGATACAGGGGAAGTGGACCTGTTCAGAAATAGTTCTTTGGGACAATTCCAGTCTTTGAGTTATTTTCAGTCCAGTCCACTAGCAAACCACCAAACACAAATCAACAGCTGCAGACCAGTCCACCCAGCAGACACCACACATGAATCAGCAATGGCAGGTCAAGCCAGAAGAAACCTTGAGGCCCACCAGTCGGCCTGGGTCTGCAGAAGCAGCGAGAAGCCGCAGGAGCCTCAGGAGAAGTTCTCTGGTGAGCTTCTCTGTATGAAGTCACCACAGGTGAAGCTCGGCAACGCAACAAAAGGCGAACCAATACGTGTGTGTGTGTGTGTTGTCAGGAGAGACTAGCGAGGTAGAGCAAGGCAGGCCATGGCTCAAGCTCCCACTGTCTGTGAGGCCATCTTTATATTCTTCTAAACATCACACATCCTTTCACCTGTGTCTGCTTCAGCAAAACATCTTTTCACCTGTGTGCCCCACCAAACATCATTCGACCTAACTGACTTTCCAAAGACACCAGAAGCTTCTACTTCAATATAATATCACAGGAATAATTTCACTACCCTAAAACCTCCTTCTAGCCACCTATTTACCTTCCCTTTTTAAAAATGTTTTTATTTATGTGTATGTATGTCAGTATTCACATATGCATTCAGGCACTCTTAAAAGGCCAAAAGAGGCCTTGGATCTCCTGGAGCAGGTGCTAGCTGGCAGTTGTAAGCCAGCCATGGTAGATGGTAGGAACTAGTTACCGGAAGAACAGTTCCAAGGTCCTAATATTTTTAATGCTTGTGTAGCTTTCTTTTTTTCCAGAATGTCACCAAGTTGGAATCGTGTAGTATATAGTCTTTCAGACTGGCTTCTTCCACTGTGTTGTCACATCCATGCACTTATGGTTTCTTTCTGATTTGTCTTTGCTTGTCAGCTCATTTCTTTTAGCTGAATGATACCCCATTTGGACCATTCATAACTCATCTATTGGAGGATGCGTTGGTTGCTTCCATGTTTTCAAAATTATGAATAAAACTGAATAAACCTGATAAAACTTGTACATGCAAGCTTTTGCTCCGACTTAAGTTTTCAACTCACTTGAGTAGATACCGAGTAGTGTAGAGGCGGAACAGAGGGGAGAGGACGGTACCTGGTGAGCTGCCTTCCAGAGAGGCTGCGTCAGTTTGCATTACCACAAGCAATGGATGAGAGTCCCTGTAGCTCTGCGCCCCTGTTAGCTTTTGGTGGTGTCAGCACTCTGGACTTTGGCCTTCCTGTTAGATGTGCTAGGGTGTCTCATTGCTTCAATTTGTATTTCCTTGATGATTTATGGTGTAAAGGGTCTTTGGTCCACTTCTCAGTCAAATGTTTTGTTTTGGTTTTGGTTTTGTTTTTTGTTTTCATTTGTTTGGTTTGGCTTTTGGGATTGTTTTGGGTTTTTGTTTGTTTGATCGGTTGGTTTGGTTTCTCTGTGTAGTCCTGGCTGTCCTAAAATTAGCTCTGTAGACCAGGCTAGCTTTGAACTCACAGAGATCCATCTGCCCCTGCCCCTGCCCCTGCCCCTGCCCCTGCCCCTGCCCCTGCCCCTGCCCCTGCCCCTGCCCCTGCCCCTGCCCCTGCCCCTGCCTCCTAAAGGCTGGGATTAAAGGCATGCATCACCCCTGTCTGGCTGTTTTCTTACTGTTGTTCTGAGAGGTCTTGTCTATTTTATCTCATGTCCTTTTAGCAAGGTACAACATTTGCAGAGACTTTCCCTCACCTGTGGTTCACACTTTCATTTTCTTAAGTGTCTTTCAAAACCAGGAAATATTAATGAAACCTGGCTTATTTCTTTGAGCCTATGTGCCTTCGGTGTCAGATCTAAAAGGTCATCACTAGGCCAAAAGTCATCTAGATTTTCTGTGTCACCTTTCAGTTTTATGTTTTGCATGGGGATGTTAGTTTTTGTGCCTCCATAAGGTTTTCATTGAGAATCGATCTTCACAAGCGAGTACCCAAATGCTCCAGCAGCTGGCAGGCCATCTCCTCCACCTTGCTGCCTTGCTCCTTTGTTAAACCATGCTTATGTGAGTCTATCCCTGTGCTCTCTGCTCTGTCCCATTGGCTCTTCGTCGCTTCTCTCACCACCTGCATGTCACCATTTTAATAGCTGTAGCTTGCTTTCTTCAAACCTTGGGTCTTCTTGGTCCTCCGACCTGTTCTTTGACGCTGTCTCTGCTCTTGTGCTCATGACTTTTCTCCCTGCTAGGATAAAGACATCTGATAAGAAGCAACTAAAGGGAGGAAAGAGCTTGTTCAGGCTTACAGTCAAGGGGTCCAGTCTGTCACGGCCCCAGGAAAGGCACAGTAGCAAGAAGGGGAGACAGCTGACCACAGTGCCTCCAGTCAGGAAGCAGAGGGATGAATGAACACCGGGACTTGGCACACTTTCCTATGTCTGTCGCCCAGGACTCTGGAATGCTCACATGTAGGGCGAGTCTCCCCACTTCATTACCGGAGACAATAGGAGAAGTCAGAGCAGAGGCCCTCGCTGGAAGCTCCAATCCGTGAAGATGTGAATTTATTTGAAAGGAGGGAATCGGAACTAAGAACGAACTGAGGGGCTCCCTGCTTGGGAATATGACTTACCAAAGGAAAGGCTGGAACAGTCCTAGTCTAAGGCAGGCAGGGTCCATCGGGACCTGGCAGAACTTGGGAGTATCAGCCACAAGGTACTGATTTTGCAGGCATAAGGGATGCATGCTTCAAGGGATCATGGACCACAATTCCAGAGAGGCCCTGAAGCCATGCAATAGGCAGGCAGAGTTAGAATCCCTCCAGAGAGGCCCTGAGAGGATACTGCATGAGCCTATGGCGGGGAGGCTTCTGGAAATTCCAGGACGTTTGTGATTCCAAGACCAGGGAGAGCCATCCAAGAAAGCACCTAACAAGGAATGAAGTTGGGCCAAGAAAGAGCCTCTGTATGCTATAGGTAGCAGAGCTGGATGAACAAGGATATCCAAACCTTGTGAAGTCTAGGTAGTAGAACCTAGGAACCGGTGAGTGACTGCTGGATTTCAGTCTTGTTATTGTCTGAAACCTAGCTCCTTGGACCGCAATTGTATCGGTTTCTGTGTAGTGATTCTAGAGGGGGTGGTTTTCAACCTTCCTAATGCTGCAGCCCTTTAATACAGTTCCTCACGTTGTGGTGACCCTCAACCATTGATTACTTCATTGCTACTTCATAACTGTAATTTTGCTACTGTTATCGATTGTAATGTAAATGTCTGATAGGCAGGATATTTGATATGTGACTCCTCCGCGCCAAGGGGTCGTGACCCACAGGTTGAGAACCACAGCTCTAGCGACCCACTTGCCCGGGAGCTGCTTTCAAACAGGGAACCCCTCTAGCAGCATTTTCAGGTCAGAGTCTCTCTTTTCAATATAATTTGCATTTTCACACAATGGTGCCTCTGATTTCACGGAGTGCCACAGTACCAGGCTGTAAGTAACGATGAGGTTTCTTCACCCTTCCAGTAGAGGGCGCACTCTTGCGAGCGGCTTTTGTAGCCAGTTGTTTCCTGGGTGTTTTACCACCAGTGGATTTGCAGGCAGTCTGCTTTGTACGAGCCATGGTATGGGCACCTCCTTACCATCCTTCTCCTTCGGCTGGAGCCTGGCAAGCGAGAGGCAGCTCTGGTGTTAGAGATTGGTGGTGGTGTGGCGAAGGTTGCGAACATAATTCAAGCTCATATCCCTTCCCACGGCAGACTGCGCGGTTTTCATCTTCCTGCTGCTTTTATTCTGTCTCCCTCACTGCAGATCTGGATGAGGACAGAAAGCGAAAGCCACGATCCAGTCCAAATGCTATAGCCTGTCTCAAGATTTCCTCTTCCAAACAAGGGATCTAACCTGTATTCAGCCTCCCTCGGGTCTTCAGGACACAGGCAGAACAAACAGCCAGGTTCTTTGTCAGAGCATTGCATGCACAGCCTCTAGCCTTTTGTACCCGAACCTGTGTTCTCGTCAGACATTTCAGGAGCTGGGCCTCTGCTGTCTACATCCTGGCCTTCCAAACTCCCAGCAGAATGGCCCTGAAGCTCGGTTTACTGCATTCTCAGCCTTTTTCAACTTGAAGTTCCAAACTCTTCCACGTTCCCCTTGCAGACCAGTTCCAAATGCTTTTCAGGTCAGGTTTATTACAGCAATGACCCTACTGCTTGTACCAATTTTCCATGTGAATTATTTCACTCGTTACTACAATAAAGATACCTGGATGATGATGATGGCGACATAAGAGGCAACTGCTGTCTTAGAAGTGTAAGAGGCTGAAAGTAATTAGAAGGAAAGGGGGCCAATTATAAGAAAAGCGCTGGAATTGAACACATGCTAGTAGCTGATTTGTGTTTTTAGAATGTGGTGAATTGAGTATGCCCATATTGAGTGGAGAAGGGGATGGATGGATGGAGAACAGAAAAAAAGCAAAGGATGAATGCAGAGAAGGGTCCTGAAGGGAATTCCGGTATAAAAGCAACACTGAAATGCTCACAGCTGTAGAATCAGATAAGACAAAGAATAAAGTTGTAGGTGGGTACAAGGTCCATGTGCTGACGGACAAGCGCCAGATTAACCAGAATTGTTGAAACGTGAACTTTTCTTCTTCAACAGAAGAAACTGATACCTGTTCACCCAGAAGGCTGGCATTGGTGCTGACACCTGGTGATCGATTGGTATTCTGTGGAGCCAGACTTCACCTGAATTCCCCAGACTCCTGAGCACTGTTCCTCAGTCAATAGAACCCAGCCTCATGCTGATTACGAACCCTTCCTCCCTAGGCCCTTATCCTGAGCAGTTTTTAAGTCAGTAGAACCTGTTCTTGTGGAAAAGGTCACAGGTGCTTTGCAAAAGACACTTTGCAGGGGAGTTTCAATGCCTTGAGCTTTGCTGTGATAACTGTCAGGAGGAAACTTTTCTCCAAAGTTGTCCTGTGCTTAAATATGTCAAAAATCAACTGCTTGCAGTCGGATTCCAGAAGTTTGAACCAGTCTGCCTAACTAGAGTCATCTTGAATTGAGTTTCATTCTTGCCTCTCTGCAGGTCATTCCGCTACCAGCCGTGACACTTGCAAGGACTGCCACACAGGGACACACAAAGTCCTTATGACAACACAAGCCCTTGCAGAACCATGATCCTTCTAACATGAAGATTCAACTAGGCTTTTCTGGTGGCAGCAGCAGCTGGCTTGCTGTAGCTTTAGAGGGTCCTTTTGGGGACATTCAAGGTTCTGTGACCTTGGTAGACAAAATATTAAGAGATTTGCAACTGGCAATCCCAGACTCTAATTTCAAAAGGCAAAATGTAACATAATTTTTGGAAGATAACTTTTCTTTATGCACTAAGCAAGAAAACTGCCTGTACTCTTTGGTCCAATTAATTGACTTATTGTCTACAGAAATAACCAGATGCACAGGTTCGTTCTGTTGCTGAGATAAACACTAAAATAATCAAAATAACCAAAAATAACAAGAAGAAAGGATTTATTGGGGCTTATACTTCCGGGTCACAGTCCATTCCTGAGGGAAGTCAGGGCAGAACTTAAAGCAGAGACCATGAAAGAATGCTCCTCTCTGGGCTTGGTCATACTTTGCTCTGATAGATTTCCTTACACAGCCCAGACTATCTGTCCAGGAAACAGTGTGGCCTACAGTGGGTGGGGTCCTTCTACACCAGTCATCAATCAAGAGAATCCCCTACAGACATGTTCACAGGCCAATCTGATCTGGGCATTCTGTAAGCCGAGACTCTGTTCTCAGGTAACTCTAGACTGTGTCAAGTTGATAGTTAAAGCTAACTAGTCTACGTGGAAAAATGGGTGCCTACTAACCTGGAACATAGTTCAGATGGTAGAGGGCTTGCCTGCCTCGCGTGCTGCCCTGGATTTCATCCCCAGCATCACATAAACCAAGCAAAGTTACAAAAATTATGTATTACTAGCACTTAGGAGGTAGAGGCAAGAGGATCAAAAGTTTTAGGCTACTCTGGGCTGCAGAACAAGTTCACGGCCTGCCTGGGTACATGGGACCCTGACTCACAAATAAGTTTTATTTTTTAAAATCCTGCAGCCATGGCTTCCCCATCATGACAGACTATACCCTCAAACTGTGAGTCAAATTAAATATTCTTTTTCTTTAATAAATAAGAAGCATGGCATGGTGGTGAACACCTGTAGTACCAGCTACTCAGGAGCCCAGAAGTCCCCGAGTTAACAGAATCACACACATTAAAATAATTAAAATCTCAGGAGCTGGAGAGATGGCTCAGTGGTTAAGAGCACCAACTGCTCTTCCAGAGGTCCCGAGTTCAATTCCCAGCAACCACATGGTGGCTCACAACCATCTGTAATGGGGTCTGGTGTGTCTGAAGACAGCGACAGTGTACTTGTATACAAAAAATAAATAAGTAAATTTTTTTAAAAGATAATTAAATCTCAAGAAAGTGGTTTTTAAAATCATGTTTGAAACATGGAAACTGTTGAAATTGTCCACATAGACACGGTAGATCAAAGGCAAGTTGAACCAGCAGATTAGAGAAAGTGTTTAGCAGATTCAGCCTTCACAATATCCAGGAGCTGAAGACTCAAGGAGACTGTAACTGTCTTCACCCTAAAAGAACTAATGAAGTGAGAAGTCTGCAGCTGTTGGCAAGCACACTACACCATGAGCCAGGTGCTTCTCTTCAACCAAGCCTCCCTTTCCTCCTGGGATCCCAGAGGAGACAGAATACTAGCAAAGTCAGCAAGCTGTCTCACGCTATTGCTCATTTGCAGGTAGACAAGGTTGCATTCTGTTCGCTGAAACTGAAATAGCTGAAGGAATATATTTATTCCTGTGATAGGGATATAAATTTCCCCGGGTTTCAAATGCATAGTGACCAAATCAGATACCCAACAATAAGATTGCAGCAAGAAGATACTGTTTATTGCAGAAATTAAAAAAGAAAAATTGTGTTTGATTCTAGTTACAAAAAAGTCATAAATGTATGCACACCTGGATGAAAGAGGAACAGCTGGAATGTGTTTCTGTAGACACATGTGCGGTTGTTGGTGTTCCATTTTATTCCTGCCTTTCCCAAACTTCCTACTCTGAATGTGTTAACTTCATAATCAGCAAAACAAATGTTTCTTAAGAACATAGCACTGGGGTTGTAGTTGGGTTTGATGGACGTACTTGCCAAGCATGTCTGAAGCCATGGGTTTGTTCCCCGGCTTAAGATGCAGATCTGCAATCCCAGTACTCAGAGGGTGGAGACTGGGGGATGGGAAATTCAAATCCATTCTTGGTTACAGGGGAAATCAAGACCAGGGTGGGATACGTAAGACTATGCCCAAACAAACAAAAACACCACGGCACTGCCTACAATCCAATTATGTGCAGAAAGAAAGAAAGAAAAATATGTTGACTAACTTAGGTCCCCCCACAAATTGCAGACTGAAAGTCTTGAACATCTATAGCCCCAGCTCTGAGGTAGGCTGAGACAGAGTTTCAACTTATGCCAGCCCTGGCTACGAAGTCTTGGAGGCCAGCCAGAACTGCATAGCCAAACCCTTTCAAGACCTTCTCCTCGAGAAAATAATGTCGGAATAGACAACTGCTCACACAGACTTCCAAAACGGCGCTGGGTCCCAACGCAGGACTCGATAGGTGGCCAGAAACTCGCATCTCTCTGAAGAAGCACGATCTAGTGGCCCCCCCAGGTGAGGCTGAACAGCTTTTCTGCACCAGGTGAGGTAAGGTGGTGTGAGGTGAGGTGAAAGGATAATAAGCGAGGTGTGGATAGCATGCACCACTGCAAGGCCATCCCTCCTTCACGCATGCGCAGATAGCATGCACAGATAAGCAAATCCTGAGCTCCCCATTTGTCCTATGCTAAGCTGGATGTTGGGGATGCGTGCACAGAACCCGGGTCTCCAGACGTTCCTCAAGGTCTGTCCCCCTCCAGCCACTCCAGAGCCTTCCCACCAAAGCCACATCCAATCAGAAAGTGCCAGCGCTGTGAATCGTGCCACATCCAATCATTAGTGGGAGACGGGGCCTAAGCCCGCCCCTAAGGCGTTGTGAGCCAATGAGCCCCCGCCTGGACTGCATATCCGTCCTGGACTGTTGAGCGAGCAGGCGAGAGGCGGTTGAGGACCGGTGGTGAGGAACGGCTAAAGCGGCGTCTGAGCAGGTCTCCGGAGTTCAGCATGGTGAGAGCAGCCTGGTTGGTGGGAGCAATCCCAGGTCGGGGTGGTTGGGTTCAGGGCCTCTGACGGTCAGCCCCACGGGAGGTGACCGCCATAACCTCAGAGTCTAGGGCTTCCTTAGAAGCCCAACTCCTGCGAGGGCGAGCGAAGGCAGCACAGCCCAGGAGGCCGCAGTTTCTTCTTAACCCCTCACAATGCAAGTGCATGCCAGCGAGATGCACCACATCTTAGCCCCTATGAAGATCCAGGATGTTGGGATGCAGTTCCCGCCTGGAGTCCCAGCCCTGCAGAGGCTGATGAAAGAGGCTCGGGAGTTCGAGGCCAGCCTCAGCATCATAGGACTCCAGTCTCAAGAAAATGCAACAAAAGAGGGTGGCAGATAGGTTTTTGGAGAGGGAGGTTTTGTTTTCTGGTACCACTGCCCTTGAGTGAAAGAACAAGTAAGGACGTTGGTTCCAGAAGATCCTAGAAGCCACCAAGCTTTCTGGTCTACTTTTCATTCACCTAGGAAAGTAAAAGTTACTGAGCCCAAAAAGCCTGTCTTTGGAATTTTAAGACAGTCTCATGGCTCATATGGGTCTCAGGCTCACTGTGATTGGGAAAAATGCCCTTGAGCCCCTGGTAGGCCTGGCCTCTCTGCCTCCTCTGTGTCAGGATCACAGGCCACCAGCTCCGCCAAACTTCCCAAAGAACTTTTGTTTTGCGGCTACTGCAGTTTTTCATGCCACCTGGTTTATAAATGGGATAGTTTGTTGGCATTAGAAAGTAAATCCGAGGTGTGTGCTGGGGCATGCCACAATCCCAAACACTGGGTGACTCGGGCAGGAAATTTGGATTTCAAGACGAGTCTGAGTACATTTGAAGCTAACACAGGCTACAAAAACTTGTCTTAGGGAAAGAATAAAACAAAGCTGAGAACCTGTTTCAGGTATTTTTCTCTGAAATCCTTGTGCGTGTAATGTCTGTGCCAAGTATGCGTTCCTGCGTGCAGTTTCCTAGAGAGGTAAGAAGAGGGTTCGGAAGACCCAGGAGCTGGAGTCGGGCCGCTGTGAGCCTGGTAACTAAGCCCTGATGCTCTGCAAGAATGCTGTCCTGACCACCACATAAACTCTCCAGCCCCAAGCAGAGAACGTCTTAAATACTTGTATTTATACCATCTGGGTCTAAACAGCCAGAATGTCTGTGACAGGACGGCATCATCCGAGCTAGCCTCAACCTCATCCTTTTGCCTCAGCCTCCTCATTGAGCTGGTTATTGTTGTGTACCACCACACCTGACTTGATCATCATTTTTTTTCATTAAGACTTTTTTCTTGTTGAGGAGACAGGTTTAATCCCATTATTTGGTTCTCATGGCACAGTCTTTGATATGCATGGAATTTGAATTTGGCAACGTGTTCTGGTTTGTTCTCTGTGGCTTGGCTAAACACTGACCAAATCACCTGGGGGAGGATTCAGTTTTCCCTCATTAGGAAACCTAAGCAGGAACTGAAGGAGACCATAGAGGAATCCTGCTTGCTGGCTTGCTCAGCCTTATCTAGCCCAGGCCTTACACCACCCATTGTGGGTCGGGCCATCCCACATCGATCATCAATCAAGAAAATACCCACAGACGTGTTCACCTTCCCTTTTCCAGGTGACTCTAGTCTTGTGTCAGGTTGACCAAAACTAATCAGCACAACGTTTTTGCATACGCTTTTTCAAATTAATCCTCAGAAACTTAAATTACCTGCAAATTAAGTCGAATCTTACAATTTGCCTTTTAAAAAAATCTGTTTCATTGAAGAATCTTAGTGATTTTTTTTCTTTTGGAGGGTCTGTTTACTTCTGAGATAGTATAGAAGCCGTGCTGTGCCTTAAAAATGAGATAAGGGACTATGTTTGCTTTATTTTATTACATTCGTTTGGATGAACGGCTGCCAGTGGAGATCAGAAGACAACTGGCAGGAGTTGATTGTCCTCTTCCACTGAGTTTTAACAGTTAAAGGAATGCCTGAACATTGTCGTAAATAATTTGAAAATACACTGAGGCACTACACAAAATTGTATTTGTGTGTCATACAGTTTCATGTTTCTGTTTCCAGCGTGAGTGTATCTCTATCCACGTGGGGCAGGCAGGTGTGCAGATCGGCAATGCCTGCTGGGAACTGTACTGCCTTGAACATGGTATTCAGCCTGACGGGCAAATGCCAAGTGACAAAACCATTGGTGGTGGGGACGACTCATTCAACACGTTCTTCAGTGAGACTGGAGCCGGCAAGCATGTGCCCAGGGCAGTATTTGTGGACCTGGAGCCCACTGTGGTCGGTAGGTGCCTGGGCCCTGGGTGGAGGCTTTCCTGGGAGAGTGGGGTGTCTCAGGAACCCCCACTGAGATCTGTGCAGAGTAGACAGGCTTACACTGAATGCTTGTAACTTTGAGTAAGAAACTGTGGTGTCTGTGTAACCAAAGAGACACTGTTGACTGACATATGTGCACAGTGGAATTGAATGGCCCTTGCCTGAAAGACTCACAAGAACACGTGGTCTCTTTCTCTAGATGAAGTGCGCACGGGAACCTACCGGCAACTTTTCCACCCAGAGCAGCTGATCACTGGAAAGGAAGATGCAGCCAATAATTATGCCAGAGGTCACTACACCATTGGCAAAGAGATTGTCGACCTGGTCCTGGACCGAATCCGAAAACTGGTAAGAGGATTGCAGAGACTTCATATGGTGGTCGTCCTGGTCAAGAGGGTCAGTCAGTGTGGATAGTGGTGATGGGGTGTCTAGTTGGGGTTACTTTACCATTGCTGTGGTAAAACACCATGACAAATGCACCTTAGGGAGAAAGGGGTTTGTTTGGCTTAGACTTCCACAGCATTGTTTATCATTGCAGTTAGTCAGGGCAGGAACCTGGAGGCAGGAGCTGATGCAGAGGCTGTGGAGGGGTGCTGCTTACTGGCTTGCTCCCTGTGGCTTGCTCAGCTTGCTTTCTTACAGAATCTAGGAGCACCAGCTCAGGGGTTATACCACTCACAATGGACTGGGCCCTCCCCATCAATCACTTAATTAGGAAAATACCTTACAGACTTGTACAACCTGATCCTATAGAGGCATTTTCTTTAATAAAAGGATCCCTCCTCTCAAACTTTAGCTCTCATCAAGTTGATGTAAAACTATCAGGCACAGTCATTTTGGCAAATCTCTTAGAGTCCAGAATCTATCATGAGTTGACCAGAAATATCTTACTACAGACTCTGGTGAGATGCGTCTATAGGTCTTCAGTGGATTCAAAGACAGTGTGTATGTATGGTAGACAGTCTGGGTTTGCGTCAGTCTGTAGAAATGGGAGTCCTGAGTGCAGGGTGTGGATGGCGGAGTGTGGCTTTGTAGGCACCGACTGTCGTACTCTGGTTTTACCACAGGCCGATCTGTGCACGGGACTGCAGGGCTTCCTCATCTTCCACAGCTTCGAGGGGGCACAGGCTCTGGGTTTGCATCTCTGCTGATGGAGCGGCTTTCAGTGGACTATGGCAAGAAGTCCAAGCTGGAATTTGCCATTTACCCAGCCCCCCAGGTCTCCACAGCGGTCGTGGAGCCGTATAACTCCATCCTGACCACGCACACGACGCTGGAACATTCCGACTGTGCTTTCATGGTGGATAACGAAGCCATCTACGACATCTGCCGGCGCAACCTGGATATTGAACGTCCCACATACACCAACCTCAATCGTCTGATTGGGCAGATCGTGTCATCCATCACAGCCTCCCTGAGGTTCGATGGGGCCCTGAATGTGGACTTAACCGAATTCCAGACCAACCTGGTGCCGTACCCTCGCATCCACTTCCCACTGGCGACCTACGCTCCAGTCATCTCGGCCGAGAAGGCATACCATGAGCAGCTGTCAGTGGCAGAGATCACCAACGCTTGCTTCGAGCCAGCCAATCAGATGGTCAAGTGTGACCCTCGCCATGGCAAGTACATGGCCTGCTGCATGTTGTACAGGGGGGATGTGGTTCCAAAAGATGTCAACGCGGCTATTGCTACCATCAAGACCAAACGCACCATCCAGTTTGTGGATTGGTGCCCAACTGGATTTAAGGTAGGACTGGGTGCTGGGACAGTTATATCAGCCAGTAAGCAACAGCTTCTGCCCTGAGGCCATAGCTTTGGGCAAAATTGCCCTTTCCGTGTTAGGCT
Organism: Mastomys natalensis; assembly: GCA_021653895.1. Classification (NCBI taxonomy): domain Eukaryota; kingdom Metazoa; phylum Chordata; class Mammalia; order Rodentia; family Muridae; genus Mastomys; species Mastomys natalensis. Next base: position 214,115 of record JAJTUV010001197.1, read on the forward strand.
CCAAAGAAGCCTGTGCACTAAGCAGTTGCTAAGGGTGTGGCACTTTTCTAAATAATACTGGGAGCCCTTGCTCCTCAAACTATCAATTACCAAACCTTTTTTCTTGAGTTGTTGTGTTGGGGTTGATTGGTCGGTTTTTCAAAACAGGGTTTCCATGTAGCTCTGGCTGTCCTGGAGCTCGCTCTGTAGACCAGGCTGGCCTCAAACTCAGATAGCACCCTGACTCTGCCTCCTGAGTGCTAGAATTAAAGGTGTGCAGCAAAACTGCCAGTGCCCAAACCTTATTTCTTTTTTTTTAAAGATTTGCTTGCTTTTGTGAGTGCGCATGTGTGTGTTGCTCCCACTCATGGTGGAGGCCCAAAGAGGGCACTGGATCTCTTGGAACTGAAGTTTCAGACAGTTGGGAGCCATGGTGTGGTTGCTAGGAATTGAACCCTGGTCCTCTGGGAAAGCAGCCAGTGCTCTTAACAGCTGAACATCTCTCCAGCCCCTAAACATTATTTCTTAAACCATCAATTACCAAACATTATACAGATGAATTTTTCCCAGGAGACACTGGGAAGGCAAGGACTTCCAATCCAAGGGAGGGTGTGTCTGATAGCAGGTGCTAATTCAGAATGCTGTGCCTCACCCAGGTTTCCTCCCAGCTGAACCTGCGTTTCTGCAGTAAAGAGCTGGCCTACAGGAAGTACAAGTTAGGGGCTGCCCCACAGAAAATCCGCCAGCACCAGATGGACCCTGTTAGTCTGCTTGCCCCAGGTGCCTTCTGTCAGCATCAGTATGGTTTTATCACACCTTTTACAACCATTTTCCGGGGCAACACTAGTTTTCGTGTTGAAAAACAAGTGAGTTTTAGCTGGACATGCATGAGGGCACACGCCTCTAATCCCAGCACTAGAGGGAATTCAAGATCATTCTTGTCCTCATTAGTGAGTTTGCAGCCAGCTCTGACTTTTAAAGTAATTTTTAGAGCCTTTAAATTATATATATTAAAACATAGTAAAATATTAAACTATGGAAGACTGAAAAGCTGAATTCTCTGCCCCAAAAGCTGCTTGTCCTTATAAAACAAAAGGCAGTCTCTGCATATACAAGATATGTTATACCTTTTATACTGGTGATGTTGGTTGGGAAGCTAGCAGGGGAGCAAAGGGTACATGTTCCTTCTTAAAGTAGGGGTGTATGTCTTGATCTAAGGAGGACCCTTGTGTGTCTGTCCTTAACCTGTTTCCACTCCAGTCTGGCTGTGCTCACAGCCATGCGTTCATCACGGTGGGTAAAGGTTACCCTTAGCATCTCCTTGCCAGAGTTTACTGCTGCATGGGTATTTTCTACAGTGAAGATTTCAGTCAATTTTCTTTTAACTAAGCATACAGTATACCTTGGATATGGTTCTCGTTTTGGCCTTTGTGTACTGTGTGATTGTATAAAGATCCAGTGTGTTGGTTTCCAGTTAGGCCATTAGTGGTTTAAGTCCTTTACAATTTTTATACATGTTGCTCTGTGTAGGTGATTATTCATTCCCAAAAGCATGATATATGAGTAGTTATTTTAAGCAGAGTCCACAGTTCCCCACTTACAGTGAAGTAGCTCTTCTGAGGTCATTATAAGTTTCACTGTATTCTCTCTTTCTCTGGCAGGTGGGTATTAACTACCAGCCTCCCACCGTGGTCCCTGGGGGAGACCTGGCCAAGGTGCAGCGGGCAGTGTGCATGCTGAGCAACACCACCGCCATTGCAGAGGCCTGGGCCCGCCTGGACCACAAATTTGACCTCATGTACGCCAAGCGGGCCTTTGTGCATTGGTACGTGGGAGAGGGCATGGAGGAAGGGGAGTTCTCGGAGGCCCGGGAGGACCTGGCAGCGCTGGAGAAGGATTATGAAGAGGTGGGCGTGGATTCCGTGGAAGCAGAGGCAGAAGAAGGCGAGGAATACTGAGCAGATGGGTCTGGCTGCCTGCCATCCGTCTATGTCTTCCCCACCTTTAAAAATAAAGGATCTATTTACTGAGGCATTTCTGTCTTGTATGCTGTACTTCCTAACAAAATCCCTTGCTAGATATCTACTTTTTCCAAGTAAATTTCTCTGCAGAAAATGGTTTTTCCTAAGACATGATAAACAGGCCTGTGTGTTCAGGTTTTAAGTTCTGTCTAGGGACATTAGGATAAAGTATTGATTGGCTGGTACAGAAATGGCTTTACCCAGTCCTGGGCTGCTGGGAAGGAGCCTCCTGGGCCTCAGCTGGGAGCTCCGTGTCTGATGCTTTGTTTCCATTGACATGGTTAGCTTTCTTTCCCTGCTATCATACTGCTGTTGGAGGTGACCCAGAACTACCTACAGTCGCATGGGCCCGTGTATACTTCAGTCACCTTCTAAGCTCCTGGTGTGGAATTAAGTGTTGAGTACTGGTCTTAGGTTCTTTCAGCAAGAACCAAGAGTTCTTAGTGATGGACCTTCTTCAGTCAAGGGCTGCCCAGGGTCATATCTGTGTTTAAGGTTCTGGACCCACACGTATGAACCCACATGCAGTGACTCCATCCTAGTCAGCCAGTCGTTATGCTAAGGGGCCCAAATGAGCCACACATGTGAAAGCATGAATCTTCCAGAACGTGCTTTCTTCAGGTCAAAATGACACTTCTGTGAGGGAGTCCAGGTAGTCCTGAGTACAGCTGAAGACCTGACATCTCCAGGTTCAGGCCATTTTCACATTTTCCTGCTGTTGCTGAGCAAACTGCTTTTCCTTCCCCAGGCCTCAGTTTCCCCTGTACTCAAGCCGGTAGTGCTTATCTGAAAGGACTGCAGGAGGTTCACCTGCCTTCTTTTCACAGCATAGATTTGTGCCTCAGCAGACTTCCCAAGAAGGAACCCAAGGTGTGGCTCTTGGCTGGCCAGCCGTCAGAGGCCAGGGCTTGTGGGGCCTGGCTCCCAATACATCTACTCAGCACTTTGAGAGCCACTTTAAATAGATGGGTACCCAAGCAGGCAGAGGATGGCAGCTCCGTGTCCTGATGGGGAAGCCTTTGAGCACGCAGTGTGAGCACCAGCTGACGTAAGAGCCAAGGGAGCCCTTTAAGGCCAGTACTCAGTGGATACCTAATCAGGGCCCACTCCTTCCCTTTCCCTGGCCACAGCACCACTTGGCTCCATGGAGCCATGCTGTAGAGCTGAGGCAAAGGGACTCCCTAGCCACATCATCCAGAGTGACCCAAGGTGTTGCGCTCTGGCCTCACAGAGCTGGGCCCACCTTTCTCTCTCTCCCTCGTCCACCTTACTGAAGGAACACTAAGAGGTTTGGGGGTCTTTTTTTTTTTTTTTAAGAACTCAGTTTGAATTAGATACCTGTTTTCTGAGTTTTATATAACAATAATTTTGATGACTAAAGAAATATCACAAGGTGAATATGAGGTTTAAGTTAGAACGTAATAGAGATGAATGTGCAGAGGTGACTTATGGCAGGGTTTCCATGGCGACTGCTCTGTGACACCCTTTCACATTCATTCTCCTCTGCAAAAAGACCCGTTGCATCCCGAATCAGAAAAGCTGCTGAGAAAATGTAGAGTCAGCTGTAGAAAATAAATATGGCAATGGCGTTCATAAACAAATGAAATGATTTATAAACAGGGAGGCAGCCCCTGTCTTAGGAAGGATAGGAGGCTGAAAGTAATTAGAACAAAAGTCAGGCCCTCATGGGGAGAGCCAGAACTGAGAGTGGACTGGAGACTGACTGTTTCCTAGGATGTGATGAATCGAGGATGCTTGTATGAGGTGGAGGGGGCTGGCGGACGGGAGGACCAGAAAGAATAAAGGACAGATGAGAACAGTCCTGAAGGAAATCAGGTATAAAAGTAACACAGAATGCCTATGGAACCAGCTGGAAAAGAACGAAGTTCCTTTGACAACACAGCCCTTGCAGAACCAGGATCCTCCTGATGTGGAGAGTCCGCCAGGCTCCTCTGGAGCCAGCAGCACCTAACCTAGCTACAGGGGCTCAGGGAAGACTCCTGTTGGGACCCCGATAGCAGCAGCCTTTCCCTATTAATATCCAAGATGGCAATCTTCCTTACAGCTAGGTGTTGAGATCCGTATAGCTTAACGAAGAAACTCGTGTAATTTAGGCAATGATACTTTCCTGGAGCCTGTCAGGGTGAACTGTAAGACAAGAACGATGTGCCCATGTCTTAGAACGATAGTTGGGGGGAGTGGTTAGTGAGGAGAATGTGCAGGAGCCACGTTATGGCATGTTAGAATCATATAATATGCCTATTTGCTTGTCGTTGAATAGCTTTGTTTGCAAAACCTTTAGGCACTGTTAGAACACACGTAAAACAGTGAGCTTGCAGAAATTCAGACTGCGGTTGCTCTCAAGGTATTCCAGGTCTTCTGTTCCACGCACACCAGAGTTCATTACTTTTTCTGATGCTGCTACAGACACTTGGCAAAACCCATTTTAGGAAAGAAGGATTTGTGCTGGCTCACAGTTGCAGCTCTAGTCTGCCGTGCCGGAGGCATCATGGTGGCAGCAGGAGGTGTCTGGCCTCGCTGCATTCACAGCCCACAAGCGGAGAGGATGAATGCTGTGCGACGCAGCCCATTTGCTTTTCTAAAAATTAATTTTTAAAGATTTCTTTTTAGGGGGCTGATGATAGGACTCAGGGGTTAAGAGCTGCTCTTCCCAAGGTCCTGAGTTCAATTCCCAGCAACTACATGGTGGCTCACAACCATCTACAAGGGGAGCTGATGCCCTCTTCTGTCTTGCAGATGTATATGCAGCAGAGAACTCATAAATAATAAAAATATTTAAAATATGTATGTATGGGTGTGTGTGTGTGTGTGTGTGTGGTGTCGTGGGTACATGCACATATGTGTGGGTGCCTAAGGAGGTCAGAAGGCATCAGAGCTCCTGGAGTTCAGGGTACAGGTGTCTGTAAGCTGCCTGACGGGAGCAGTGGGGATCAAACCCAGGTCTCCTGAAGGGGCGGTACGTACACCTAACCGCTGAAGCATCTTTGCAGCCTCTCACTCTCCCTTTTCATTCAGTCAGGAACCCCAGCCTGTAATGATACTGTTCACATTCAAGGTAGGTCTTTCCATTGCAATTAAACACATCTAGCTAGCCCTCACAGTCATGCTCAGAGATCTGTTTCCATGGTGGTTTGAGTGTCTATCAAGCTGATAAAATTACCTCTGATGGACAAGTTCCCTGAAACACATGGTTGGCATCGACTAGAGAAAGGGAGGTCATTTTCATTGCTAAAGGTACCTCCAAAATCTTCGCTAAGACTTTGGTGCCAGGTTTAAATCAATGTGATCCATTCCCAGCATGAGAGTTATTTTAACATCAACAAAAGCACAAACCCGGAAATTCAGAGGCAAAAAGAATGTCACTTCAGAACGCAATTATTCAGAATGTAATTACGATGTTGCTATCATCATTCATTTAGCTAACAATCTTAATTGAGCCAGTCTCCAATATGAATACATTTTAGCAAGCTGGAGAGATGGCTCAGCCGTTGAGAGCACTGGTTGCTCTTACAGAGGACCCAGCTCCAATTCTCAGCATCCACGTGGTGGCTCATAGGAAGCCACAGCTCCAGTTCCAGGGGACCTGATGTCTTCTTTCAACCTCCTCTGGCACCTCCTCCTCCTCTCTCTCTCCTCTCTCTCTCTCTCTCTCACACCACACACACACACACACACACACACACACACACATACACAAACATTAAACGTCTTTTTTTTTTTTTTTTTTTTTTTTTTTTTTTTTTTTTTTTTTTTTAGAGAGAGAGGTCTGGCTGTGAGACAGTAGCTCTGGCTGTCCTGGAACTCACTCTGTGGACCAAGATGGCCTCAAACTCAGAGATCTGCCTGCCTCTTGCTTCCTGAGTGCTGGGTTTAAATGCACCACCATACCTAGCAACATTAAATAAATTTTTTTTTAAGATCATCATTCATTCATTCATTTATTTTATGTGTAAGTGTTCTATCTGCATGTACACCTCATGCCAGAAGAGGGCATCAGATCACACTATAGATGGTTATAAGTCAATATGTGGTTGCTGGGAATTGAACTCAGGTCCTCTGGATGAGCAGACAGTGCTCTGAACCCCTAAGCCATCTCTCTAGCCCTAAATAAATCTTTTTAAATGTATTTATATTTATTTTTATGTATAAAAATTATTTATATATTAAAATAATATATAAATATATATTATTTATTTAAATATTTAAATATTTATATGTTGTTATATAATATATAGAAATATATAGATATTTCTGTGTTAATGAACATAAAAGTAATATAAAGAAATACCAAGGTGTCTTTAATTCATTAATACTTGTATTTTTGTACTACTTTTCCATAAGACTTCACATTTCACTGGAAAAGGATAAATTCAGCATATTTGTCCATCTAGCTACATGTCATTTTAATAGAATAGCAAAGAGTATATTGAAGGGGTAGAATGTATCTCAGCTGGTAGAGTACTTGTCTGGAACTCATGAGACTCTGGATATGATCCCAGCACTACATAAACCAAGGGTGGTGATACACAGCTGTGATCCCAGAACTTGGAAGGTAGAGACAGAAAGTTCCAGCCTGGACTAGAGACCCTATCCACAAAAACAAAACAAAACAAAAACAATTGAGGTTCTATAGACCTCCAATCATTACAAGAACTTGACAGTAAGGCACTATTGCTGAAGATACTACATACATGAGTGAAAGGACATGAAGCTATTAAATGGTACTGACCTGGAAGTTTCATCCCCACTGGTAGCTGTAATGTTGGAGAGAGCTATGCATGCTAACAGAAGAGAAAAGTAATTATGAATCTTATCCAGCTGTGAACCTGCACGTTACAATAGTGACTGGCCTGACAAGTCATGTCCGCGTGATAGTGGCATTAATAGGGGGTGTAACCAATCACTTTCTTATTGGATTTAAGTTTAAATCTTGCTGCAAAAAAAAATACCCGGGCTGGAGAGATGGCTCAATGGTTAAGAGCACTGATTTATATTCCAAAGGTCCTGAGTTCAATTCCCAGCAACCACATGGTGGCTCACAACCATCTGTAATGGGATCTGATGCTCTCTTCTGGTGTATCTCAAGACAGCAACAGTATACTCATATAAATAAAATAAATACATCTTTAAAAAACCATACCCAATATCATGGGTTGGGCTAAGAATCTACAGCTAGACAGGTCACAGGCTCTAGGAGCGAACTTCCTCCTATTATTCTGTTAAATGGGCATGCTATTAAACTGACTTCTGATGACTTATATCATATCCTAGATTAGTACATCCCACAACTCTCCCCGAGAGGCTTCTATTTGCTGCAGACGGTGATTAACAGAGACCCACAACTGGCCAGAGTGCAGAGAATGAGACTCTGGAAGACTCAGCCCGGAAAGAAACATCGATACCGTCCTCCACCCCTAAAGCTCGGAGACAACTGCAGAGGGGTGGAAAGAGACAGCCAGAGGTGGCAGGTGAGTACAAAGAAACTGCCCTCAGCATGCAACAGGACAGCTGCGCAAATGAACTCACAGCGGTTGTCACCATGCGTAAGTCCCGCGCATGCTCAGACAGTGTCAACCCACTCCTAGCTGTGGTAGCTCTGCAATGGATAGCGGCTGAGACCGGGAAAAGTCCGTTTCCTTCAAGAGTGTTGCCATGTGTAAGCTGACCATCCCCCAATGGAAGGCCAGACAAATTGGAAGAGGGTGAGAGGGAACAGTGTTGAACAGGGAGGAGGAATGGATCTAGGAGGAGTTGGGGGAGGGGTGAGTATATTAAAGCTGGAAAATCTCAAAAAATAATAAAAATAAGTAATTTAAGAAGGGGAGGGGGAATATGAACATTTTCTTTGCTATAGTAGAGGAGCAACTGCCAGACTCAAATGACCATGTCTACCTCACCAACACTCCTATAGGGCCATGGGCTTGTAACCCCTTACCCACGCTCCTGCAGGTAACCCCAAAACACTCATTAGTTCACCAAGCGAGGCAGGTGGAACGTTTCTTGGGCCTCTCACTGCCTAATGGAACGCCACACCGGAGATGAAAAGAAATAGTCCCCCTCGGAAAAGCTACTGAGCGTTCAAGATGGCCCTTTGGGAAAATCATAGCCAGTCTTTCTAGTGAGGGACCCTGGCGGGTCACCAGCGTGGGACAGAAGGGAAATCGTTGGGTTGAAGCACTTTTAAGGCACTGGCTGTATGAGTACAGCAGCTCTGAACGCGCACGCCTGACCTTAAGTCCTGGCTTGGGCCGCACGGCTTAAGCCACGCGCCTCTCGGTTCAGTGTGCCCGCTATGAGCGTCCCCTCGGTTTGGTTCCTCTCCAAGTTCTGCTCTACTTTGTTTATCTTCAGGCCTTCATCTGACCTGTAAACTCAGCTCCTAGGCTCAAGGCAGCTGGCTCTGTAGATGCAGTAATAGCCCAGAAGGAGGGACCCAGGTTTCATACACTCTTAGCATTGTGCTACAGCTGTTAAAAATAAAACCTTAAAAAAAAAATTTTTTTTAATCTCTGCCGGACTTGGGTCCACTACCTACTCCAAACTCATCAGCTCCGGCTCTATCCCCAGAACTAAGGGTTCTTAAAATGCTTCTTGTTCTCTGTATTCTCACATCACAGAACTGGCAAATGAGGAAAGATGCCACATCTTTTATCTTTTGCTAAACAGCTCTCTCTCTTTCTCTCTCTCTCTCTCTCTCTCTCTCTCTCTCTCCTCTCTCTCTCTCTCTCTCTTCTCTCTCCTCTCCTGTTTTTGTTTTTGGTCTCATTCTGAAGCCCAGGATATCCTGGAACTCTTTCACATATAGCCCAGGTTGACGTCAAACTTGTAGGACTCTTCCTGCCTCGGCCTCCCCAACGCCAGAATTCCCAGTGTTGGATCTGATATCCATTCCTACCTTGAGCCAGCAGCATCTGCAATGCCCAGCGTGAATATGCTTACATAGTCCGAAACAAATAGCTAGCCAACCTGGTACACCCGGACTCATCCACCAAGACACAGCTCACTGCCACCACCTGTGGGAAGTCGCCTCCAAATAAAACCATCAAGCGTAGTGGCACAACACTTGTGATCCCAGCACACGGGAAGATGAGGCAAGAAGATTGCTTTAAGTTCAAGGCCAGCCTGAACTACAATAGAGACCCTGTCTAGAAAACACAAAAGTTTCCATAGTAGATATCTTGGTTCCTCTGCTTTCTGAAGAGCTTCTATGTGAACAATTGTCTGTATAAACATTCTGGTTATTTTCTTCTCTGTTATTCCCATTAGAATAATAGTTAGCTGCTGCTAACTATGACTTCTTCCCCTTCTTCCCTTTCCCTTCCTCCCCCTCTCCCCTCCTCCTCCTTTTCCTCTTCTTCTCATCGTCTTCTCTTCTTCTTCCTCCTCCTTTGATTTCACATACAAACCCCAATTCCTCACACACAGGAAATAATGACTAAATGAACGAATGAATGAATGCTGTTTAGCTCTGGTCCTCATGTTGCTTTCTTGAAAACAGAGGTAACAGAGTAAGGGCTTCCAACTCCAATATTTATTATGTAAGCATTTGTTGAGTTCTTGAATAGTATTTGATCAAAAGGAAATCCCTTTAGTAATTTATTTTATTTTTGTCTTATGTGTATTGGTGTCTTGCCTGCTTGCCTGTCTATGTGAGGGTACCAAATTGCCTGGGACTGGAGTTACAGACAGTGGTGAGCTGCCATGTGGTCACTGGGAATTGAACTCCAGTCCTCTGGAAAGAGCAGCCAGTGCCTGTGTCCTTCCTCCCTCACTAGGGAACTAGCGTGAAATATGTCTGATCCACCTCAGAGAGCATCAGACACTGAGAAACTGACAGGAGTCGAGACCTAGAACGGGAGATGTCAAAACGCATGGGTTTGTCGTCAGGTGGTGATGGTGTAGGCCTTTAATCCCAGCACTCAGGAAGCAGAGGTACTCAGATCACCGAGTTCTATGCCAGCCTGGTCTACAGAGTGAGTTCCAGGACAGCCAGGGTTACACAGAGAAACCCTGTCTTGAAAAACAAAACAAAACCAACCAACCAACAAACAAACAAAAACAAAACAAAACAAAAAAACATATGGGTTCTGGTCCCCAGAGACCACTAGCTCCCTCAAATCCTAGTTGCAATATTCTAACTGTGCAAATTTCTAAATAAAAACCCTAACATCCATCTTAAGCTCCTCAAAAGGACCCCTGACAAAAACCCACCCTAAGAACCCCTGGCTTAGAGTCTAGGCTAGAAAAGACCAGAAAGAAGAGCAAGTAGGGCCCTGGCCAGTTCTTTTGAGTGTGTTACAGACACCACAGACAGGCATTTTTTAGACCAGGCACTCTGTCCCCATCGGTGGCCTTTCCTCCCTGTTAGGGACGTCCCCCTACCCCTCGGACTTTGACGGACCTGCAGACAAAGCTAAGCCCTAAGAGACCTAGTTCTGAACCAAGAGACTCATTCTTTTCCATTGAGTTACACCCTCAAGCCCCTTGCCCTTCCGTTTTAACAGCAATGACCTTGAAGCCGGTAGGATTCCAGAGAGGGAAGGCAAAACTGTGAAAACCCAAAACCTATATTCCGCCACAAGAGGGCACCCTAAGCCCAGGCAACAGGGACATGCTACCTCCTGCTTCCATTCAAATCACGTGGAAGAGGAGTGTCTGTAAACCGAGGCTCCTTCTGCTCTCCAAGTGAGGCAGAGCTTGAAGCTCCAGGTTATGCAACTGACCTACAAAGCCCCTGCTCCTCTTAAACAGACTTTGTCTCCACAGCTTCCCTCCTTCCTGGGGAGCACCTCCACCCCGGATGTGTCCTCTCCTGGTCCTGCGTGAATGAAACAGACTTAGTCTCCATCCCCAGAGATATTCTCGAACTCCCAAGTTCTGTCCCCCCACTCAGGGTCATTAGCATAATTTCAACGTTTGGAATGGTCTTTTCAGAAGTTTGCAGGTACCTAGGCGACAACAGCAGATCTAAGCTTGTCGTGAGTGCAGACTTAGACATCGGAACTGTTAAATGTTGTTGAGTGCAGTTTAAAGCCTTAAGGAGTTCTATGTACTATATTTTCAGGACTTGCTGTGTTGGTTGGGTTTTGTCAAGTGGACAAAAGCCCAGGCATGTATGGGAAGAGGGGATCTTACTTGGGGAAAAAAAAAGCCTCCACAAGGTTGGTCTGTAGGCAGGTATGTGGAGTATTATCTTGATTAATGACTGATGTGGAGAGACCCAGCTCCCTGGGGCTATGCCATCCCAGCACACAAGGCCCTAAATTGTATAAGAAAGCACTATGAACAAGCCCTAAGGGGCTGGTCAGTAAGCATGGTCTCTGCTTCAGTTCCTGCTCAGGGTTCCTGCCTTGACTACCCTCTGTGATGGATTTATAGGATGGAAGTTGAAATACACCCTTGCCTCCCCGGGTCGATTTTGGCTGTGATGTTTTATCACAGCCATAGACACTAAGCCACTCACATAGTCGTACGTGGCCCAAGTCTGGGATTGAGGCCTCATACCTCTGACACGGAGAGCACCCAGGCTTCCTGCGGTGATAACTGGAGATCACAACCACCCTGTAAAAGTGTTCCCAGTGGGCAGAGGTTCTTCAACATTGGGAAAAACTGGATCCCTCTTGTTAGCGTCATACATCTCAATGAAGATGAGACCATATTTCCTGGAATTCCTCTCTTACGGTTCTGGTTAGGGTTAGCCACAAGAGACGTGTGCAGAAGCACTGGGAGGTAGAAAACAGGATGGAACCAGTGGCCACGCTGCTCTGAAGGCCAGTGGCCCAGATGATGCTGAGTTCCTTCTCGCTGACTACTGACTGACAGTGGCTGCACCAAGCACAAGCAAGCCAGACCTGTATCTCTCCCGGGTCCAGTAACATTTCCTTCCCTCAGAGGCTCTGGGCCACTGTGCTTTAGTAGTTGCTGGGCAAGTGGACTGGGTTCTCCACAGACAACTTAACCTTCTCAGAGTTGAGGTGATGAGGAACAGGTGACAACCGGTTCTTGATTTTCTCCACTTCACACCCAGAGAGCGTTTCTCCTCCCCCGACCTACAGTGGTCCTCAGGCTCAGCACGTACACAAGCAGCGGTGTCAGCCCTCCTGGGCCCCTCGCAGGATTACATAAGATCTAAAACAAGCTTCAGAAGTGAAACATCCCATGCTAGACTCTCACTCGCTGGAACAACTGGTATGTTTGTTAAAGTTTCTGCAAAGGTTTTATTAAGGATTTATCCTGGAGAGCTATAGATTTGCCTCATTGAGCTTTAAAATGTATAATTTTATAGATATAATCCTTTCGATTAGTGATTGTGCTGGCTAGTTTTATGTCACCTTGACACAGCCCATTGGAAAACAGGATCCTGGGCTGGTGGCCCTGCGTTCTATAGGAAAGCAGGCTGAGCAAGCCAGTAGCAGCACCCCTCCACGGCATCTAAATTCCAGAATAAAAAAAAAAAAAAAAAACACAAATACTAACTCACTAGATTGGAACGCAGGAGCCATCTTTCTGTTGCATCCAAGAAACATCCCTCACATAGGATAAAAAGATAGGAAAACTATTCCACACAAATGGAACCAGGAAGCAAGCTATTTTAATATCTGACTAACTAGACATCAAACACAACTAATTAGAAAAGATAAGAAAGGACCCTACATACTCATTAAAGAAAAAAATACACCAAGAGTATATTAAAAATTTAAACATTATGCATCAAAAATGACATCCAATTAAATAGAAGAAACAGTGCTATAGTCAAGATAACATATCACCCCAACACAGTGAGAGTGAATGACATTACTCAAATGGACTTAATAAACATCTATAGAACATTCCACATAAACACTAAAAAATTTACTATGCTCTCAACATCTAATAGAAGTTTCTTCAAAATTAACCACATCTTAGGATATAAGATGTGGTTATAATATTTTAAGAGCACTGGCTGCTCTTCCAGAGGTCCTAAATTCAATTCCCAGCAACCACATGGTGGCTCACAACCATCTGTAATGGGATCTGATGCCCTCTTCTGGTGTGTCTGAAGACAGCTACAGTGTACTCATATACATAAAATAAATAAATGTTTTTTTATTAAAACCCCCTAAGTCCTGCTTGTCTGCCATGGATGACAGCTGGGTACTAGTAAACAGATATGGCAGAAAGCACGCAAACTCGTGGAATCTGAACAACGCACAGCCGGTTGAGAGGAAACTACATGAGGGCAAAAGTCAGGGGAAAGGCGACCACGATGAGCTGGATGAAGTTCAAACACGGTGACCTCACTTGTGTGCGGCACTGTGACGGCAGCTCTATGGTGTGTCTGTGGTTCGAAGTGCTTCATCAAAACACTGGTGTGATGTCATTTTAATAACTCCAAGATGCATTTGAAAGTGTGAGAAGCCTAAAACGGAACAAGGCCTGCAAAGAGTAGACAGGAGGAAATCATCAAAGACAGGGCAAAAAAATAAACAAAACAGAAGCAAGCAAACCAGAAACAACAAAGAATCAATGACTCTTCAAGAAAAATTGATCCGTCTAACAAATATTTGACCAAATTAATTTTTTAAAATGGAGAGTGAAGATACCAATTACTAAAATTAGAATGAAAAATGGAGACACAATGGAGGGAACCTCAATTTGGAAAATGAGTCCATAAGATCCAGCAGTAAGGGCTGGAGAGATGGCTCAGTGGTTAAGAGCACTGATTTATATTCCAGAGGTCCTGAGTTCAATTCCCAGCAACCACATGGTTGAGATCTGATGCCCTCTTCCATGTGTCTGAAGACAGCGACAGTGTACTCACATACATAAAATAAATTTTTAAAAAATCCAGTTGTAAGACATTTTATTTATTTATTTATTTATTTATTTATTTATTTATTTATGTCTCAAGTGCTGTTCCCCCAACCGGTGCCCCCCCCATTACCAATTGATGAGGAGGACCCAGCCCATTGTGGGTGTTGCCATCCATGGGCTGGTGGCCCTGGGTTCTGTAAGAAAACAGGCTGAGGAAACCAGTAAGCAGCACCCCTCCATGGCCTCTGCATCTTCTCCTGCCTCCAGGATCCTGCCCTGCTTGAGTTCCTGTCCTGCCGTCCTTCAGTGAGTGACTATGATGTGGAGGCCAAATAAACCCCCTCCTCCCTAAATTACTTTTGATCATGGTGTCCATCACAGTAACAGTAACCCAAATGAGGACCGTGATTCTAGGCTAGAGATGTTTACATGCTGACTGTGAACAATTATAATATTTCGAGGACCCATGCTGACTAAATGTAAACCTTTCTTAGACTTACAGGAAGTGTTTAAGCAGTTAGGGAGTTTTTTCTCACTGGAGTTAGATGTCTGACTAATGGTAATATACTCTTATAATAGCAGCATTCAGGAGGCTGAAGCAGGCAGATCATGTGTTCAAAGATAGCCTAAGCTGCCCAGTAAGTTGAAACTAACCTTGGCTACATTGCAAGGCTATGTCTAAGAAGATACCGCCCTGTCATCTAAATGCTTAAAAAGAAAATCAAATATATTGGATGTTAAATTTAGATGAGCGATTTAAAATATTTAAGGGACTCCAATGGACATATTTATAGTGGAGCTTAAACTGTTCAAGCTGAGTTAATAAAATTTTAATTTTAAGAAGGACGAATGGGTAGGTTGTGGAGCCAATCGGGGCTACATAGTGAGACCCTGTCTCAAACAAGAAAGAAAAGAAAGCTAGAGTGGCTCAGTGGTTATGTACATAGGTGTTACACAGCCACCTGAGGCCTGAGTTTGAATCTCCAGTACATACATTTGTTAAAAGAATAACAAAACGTAACTTGAACTTAAAAGGCATAAGGAACAATAGAATGTTTAATTGATGAACAATAATCTATTATTTGTCTACAATGTCAGTAATTACTCACAGACCATTCTTCTGTACTCTCTAATCCCAAACTATCCAAACGACTGGGCGCAGCGGTGTGAATCTGTAGTCTCAGCACTTGGGAGGAAGAGGCAGGAAGATGAGGAGGCAGTAAGTTCAAAGTCACTAGACTACACAGAGAGCCCTTGTCTTAAAAATAAAAAGGATCAGAAAACACACAGAAACTCACGTCATCTCTTATTCTAGTCCCTTGCCAGTCTGCCACATCCTTTAGCCACAGGAATGTGTTAATCACGTCTCGCCCCAGAAGTCTCCACACAGCTGTCCCTGAAGTTCCACTTTCCCACTCGAACTCTAGGACGGTGACACTCTGTTCCAGCTGCCCACCCCGTGCCTCGACCTCCCGGGTTCCTTTACTCTTTGCCTCACATTCTGTGTTTCGGCTTTGCCTCAGGAACCCTGACTTCTCACGCTGCTCTCGTGCCTGGCCGAGAAGGCAGGAGCTGGTGACTGACTCGTTTCAGGGACACATTTACCAGCACTGCCCCCCTGTGCAGCTCATTACCTGACATGCTCACACGTTCCCTGGGAGGTGAGCATCAACACCGAGTCACCCGTCCTCCCCAGCCTACATCCTCCCTGTTACTGCAGAGACAGACTCATTCAAAGACCTTGAACAGCTAACCCCACTAATGACTGAAGAAGCAGAGGGCAAACAGACATTTACCTCATATGATTTCTTCAGATCTTTGCCATCTGACTGACCCTTGGTTCTTTCCTAGGGACTCCCACCTCAGCCTCCTCTGGCCCCACCTTGCCTTTGTCTACCATTTACAAACCTTCTTCCCAGGCAAAAGGCTCAGGAAAATGCCTGTTCTGGTCTACCTTGTAGGTGAAAGAGAAGAGTCGGTTATCTAGTTTTGACATAAGCAAACCATGAATAAACAAACCTCCACGCAGTAAGTATTGATAAACCCAATATACGTCAGTAGCCAGGCACGGTGGCATACAACTGAAGTGTCAGTACTTGGGCTATCCTCAGCTCAATATGCTGAGTTTGAGGTCAGCCTAAGCTACCTCAAAAAAAAAAAAAAGTTAAGAAAAAGAGAAAAGAAACATCACCTCAGCCCATGCCCTCTATGGGAGTTCCTGATCCTTCAGAAGGGGCTAGACAAAATCCTACAGGAATGAAGGGTCAGAAGCAGCATCTAGAAGGAATGAGAGCTCTGTAGCCCCAAACTTACACTTCTACTCAAACTTTCCCGGGCCAGGGAGCCCTCAGAAAGGAAGACAGTGTGGGGACAATTAGTCAGACACGTTTCCCTCTGTGTCACAGGATCTAACTCGCCATCTATGACTTCAGAAGTTACGTGACAGCAGCAGCACTCGGGTGTCA
The DNA here is from genome assembly GCA_021653895.1 of Mastomys natalensis. Taxonomy (NCBI): domain Eukaryota; kingdom Metazoa; phylum Chordata; class Mammalia; order Rodentia; family Muridae; genus Mastomys; species Mastomys natalensis. The sequence goes on from JAJTUV010001197.1 coordinate 230,394, forward strand.
CAACAACACACCTACGCGCCCTGCTGCCACCTTCCTGCCCTGTGGAGAAAACAGCAGCTGCCTTCTTCAAAAGTCAACATGCAGCCAGACACTGTACCGCTCCCCTGTCACCTCGGCACTTGGGAGGGAGGCACAGGAATTAAAGGTTGTCTTCCACTACACAGTCAGGCTGAGGCTAGCCAAAACAACAGGAGACCCTGTCGAAATAGATGAATAGACAACATAAGCAGCGGATAACTTGAAATTAGCCGGATGTAGTATCATTTCTATAACCTTAGTGCTTAGGAGTAGAGACAGGAGAATTGGGTGTCCAAGGTCATTCTTAGCTCCAAAATCGGTTTGGGGCCATCCTGGAATACATGAAACATTGTTTTTTAAACAAACAACAAACAAACAAATAAAGCTAAGGAACCAGGCATGGTGATACAGATCTTTAATCCCAGCACTGGGGAGGCAGAGGCAAGCAGATCTCTGTGAATTCAAAGTCAGCCTGATCTACAAACGGAGTTCAAGGACAGGTAGGGCCCTGTTACACAGAGAAACCCTGTCTCAAAACAAAACAAACAAACAAACAAACAACAACAAAGGAGATAAAACTTGGGGTTGGAAATTCCATTTATAATAGCATCAGAAAGATTCAAACCTTACCAAGAAACTCAACAAATAAATTTTAAGACTTCTACAGTGAAAAAAAAAAATCACAAAACATTGTTTAAAGGCATTAATAAGTACTAAATAAGTCAGAAGATTTGGTGTTCATGGATTAGAAAACCTGATAGTGTTACGGTGGTAATTCTGCCAAGTCCCACCTGTGGATCAAGGAATAAAAATTCCAGACACCCCTTTCTGCAGAAATGAAACGGATCCTAAAATTCATATGGCAATTCAAGAGGCACAGGAGAGCATAGGAAATTATTTTCGAGAGACCGGAAAGATGGTTCAGCAAATAAAGACATTTGCCACCAAGCCTGACAATCTGCATTTAATCCCTAGGACCCACAATGGCAGCAGGGGAGCATCCACTTCTGTAAGTTGACCTCTGACCTCCACATACGTGTAGGTCCACTCCCACACATACCACACACAAAATGAATGAACAAATTAGTGTAAAAAAATGTTATTTCAGAAAAGACCAAAACCCACTGACTCATACTTTCCAGTTTCTTTTTTCTTCTCTCTTGAGACAGATCTCACTACGTACTTTTACTTACAGTAAACCTCCTGCCTCTGCCACCTTACTGCTGGGATTATATAGGCATGCAGTACCACCCCCAGTTTATACTTCTTGATGTCAAAACTTACTATAAAACTACAGTAATCAAAACTGTGGGACCGACATAAAGATGGACACAGATTAACGGAATAAAACTGAGAGTCCAGAAATCAAGCCAAAGGCTACCTGATGGTCACCAATACTCCTCCTGTGAGAAGAGTAGTCGTCTTCTGACTTGAGCACCGAGACAACTGCACGGCAGTGAAATACAAGAATTAAAACTACAAAGCCATGAGAAGGAAACGGTGACCTTAGAGTAGGCAACAGTTTCCTAAGGGTACCGCCAAAAGAATAAGCAACAAAGGAAAAAATAGATCACTACAACTCGAGATTTAAAAACTTCACAAATCAAAAGATAGCACCTGAGGGAGGAAGGGGAGAGGGCGGAGAGGGCTGAGTGGAAGGAAGCACTCATTTATGAGTGTTATTATTATCAATATTATTAGTGTAGGGAAGGCATTGGCGTGCATATACACCCATACACATACACATGTGCATTTGCATGCCGTAACATGCATGTGAAGTCAGAGGACAACTTTTACACTGTGTGTGTGTGTTCGTGTTTTTGGTTTTTTTTTTTTTTTTTTGAGACAAGGTTTCTCTATGTAGCCCTGGCTGCCCTGGAATTCACTCTGTAGACCAGGCTGGCCTACGAACTCAGAAATCTGCCTGCCCTTACCTCCCGAGTGCTGAGATTAAAGGCATGTGCCACCACAGCCAAACTTTAAAATGTGTTCTTATTTATGTGTGTCAATGTTCGCCTGCTTGTCAGTATGCGCACCATGTGCATGCAGTGCCCACAGAGACCATAAGAGGGCATCAGATCCCTTGGCACCTGATGCGGGTGCTGGGAATTGAAGCAGGATCCCCTGAAAAAGCTGCGAGCACTCTGGACTGCTGAGCCTTTGCTCCAGCCCCGAGAGGACAACTTTTGAGAGTCCCGCTCTCTCTTCACCTTGTTGCAGCAGGGTCCCTTTGTTGTTTCTGCTTCTTTGTGCACTTCAGGCAGTTGCTGAGAGCTTCTAGGTGATGTCTGTCTCTCCTGCCATCATAACAGTGAATGCTGGGATCACAGATATCAGGTGTTTTTACGTGGGCTCCATAGCTTATTAGGTTTGCGCTGAGTACCTACCAGTCCCAGTACTTCCCTTCCCTTCTTCATACTCAATAAGGATTTAGTACTTAGCACACATTAAGAAAAAAAAAACCTTTTTGTCATAGTTATAAAAAAGACAAATGGCCCGGGCAGTGTGGCGCATGCCTTTAATTCCAGCACTTGGGAGGCAGACGCAGGTGGATTTCTGAGTTCGAGGCCAGCCTGGTCTACAGAGTGAGTTCCAGAACAGCCAGGCTACACAGAGAAACCCTGTCTCGAAAAAACAAAAAAAAAAAGACAAATGACCCAATTTTTTAAATTATCTATTAACAAAATGTTAACAGTATTTATTGATAATATTAATAATTAATAGCATGTTAATATCATTTTAAACAATAATATATAACAGAAAATATTATTAACAAAAATAAACCAACAAAAATTCAATAAACTTTTTTCAGAAATATATACAAATGGCCACTAAGTACTTAGGAATATGCACATTATTAGTCTCTTAGAAAAGCAAATCAAAACCAAATTGACATACTACTTATGCCAAGTGGGAACTATAATTCTTTCCTTTTTCCATTTTTTTTTTTTTTGTGTGTGTGATGTGCATGTGAATGTTTGCTTGTGTGGTGGTATGTGCGTAGGCAGCTGCAGATGAAAAAGGGTGTGCACGCATACGGAGGAATGATGATAACGTCTAGAATCACAGTCATTCTCTCACCTTGTTTGTTGAGTCAGGGTATCTCAGTCAAACCCAGAATCCACCAAGACAGCTAGGCTTGCTAGCCGGCTTGCTCGGGAGATCCTGTGTCTCTACTTTCTAAGGCAGGAATTATAGGTAAGCCATAGTGCACACCTGGTATCGACTTGGTGCTGGGGACCTAACTCATGTCCTCACCCTTGAATGGCAAGCCCTTTACCCACTGAGAACCACTCCCCCAGCCCCGACGGCTGTACATTTTGAATGACATAAATTAACATGTTGGCAAGCCCAGTAGAAAATGGAGCTCTCGTGAGCTGCCAGTGAAGGCAGAAACAATACAGCTGCTGTGGAAAACCCAGCTATCGTATTGAAGAGTTCATGACATAGCTTGACGGTGAAAACCTTTAAGGAACTTCTATGGTTGCTAGATTGGGTAGCTGAGAAGAGGACCATGCAAATGTGGATGACAGCATGCACAGCTTGGTACCCAAACCAAAAAGGAAAATCAAGTGGAACACAGTGGCCAACTCCAACTTCCCTCTTTATGGATGGCCCCTCTTGAACTATGAGCCATAAGAAACCTTCTCCTTTCTGCTACCTTTGGAAAGTTCACAGCAAAGCAATGAGAATATCAGGTGAAGAGTGGACCGATGCATGACAAACCCACACTGGTCCTTGTAAGCCTTGAACGGTTTGCCGAGACGTGGAGAGTTGCAGCTTCACTAGAAATCAGAATACTATAAACAGACTTATGCCATCTGGCAGGAGTTCAGAAACAAATACCAAAAGAAAGCCAGACAAGAGCAGCTCTGAGGTTTAAGGGAACAAGGACTTCGAACTGGTCCACTTTGATCCATTGTGCAAGAACCTAGGCTGTAATCGCCATGCCTTGAGGTTTGAGTGAGGCTGATCAAAGTACTGCTATTGTTTGCAGAGTATTCAAAACAGGATACATGCAGACTGTTCATGCTTACCGCACACCTTATCCAGTGAGAAGACAAGTAATAGAAAGAAGATATGAGGTGGGAAAGAAGAGGTTTCAAGTATAGATAAGAAGGTACTGGAAAGTATCTGTAATGGTAAAGAGATTGCCCATTAAGGAAAACCTTGAACAGCCAGAGGTGAGGTGCACCTCTAACCCAGCACTTGGAGGCAGACAGTGGATTTGAGTTCGAGGCCAGCTGTCTACAAAGTGAGTTCCAGGACAGCCGAGCTATACCTTTGCCCTCTCCTGCTTCCTGCCACCATGAGTGAGCAGTCCGATCCAGCAGACCATTGCACATGCTCTGCCTGAGAGCAGAGGTCTTCAACAACACGATCACTGTGCCACGATCGAAGCCTGATGTAAGCGAATAAATTCTTCTCTTTGGCACTGGGAATTGAACCTAGTGCTACAGGTAAGGATTCGAGTCTGTGGCCATCCGTGGCCATTTTTAGGTCATCTACACGTTCCTACCTGTCCCAGTTCACACGAGGCGGGCTTTCTCAGGATGGTCTGTGTGTTGTGTGCAGCCTGGTGGGGAAGGACTTCCAGTGTTTGTCTGACAACTGCTTCTTAGTATGTTAGTCTTGATGTAACTTTCACCAGTCCCCCATGCCTCTGAGAGACTTGGCCCTAAAGATTTGGGTGGGGTGGACACAGAGGGTGATGATGAATTGATCTTCTGTAGCTCCTTTCCTGTGGATAGGGTGTAGTCACTATTTAAGAGGGACCACAAGATCATCCATCTACTGCTAAAGAGAAGCACTGGCGTCCAGGGGTAGGCGCTGATTGGAACCCTGCATTGTAGGGAGTCTAGTTTCAAGTTGTTACATGGCTTAGAAGACACAAATGTTACAAAATCGGAATACAAGTGGAAGCAAGAGTAAGGATTACACCAATGGACGAGCACAAAAGGCTTGAGAACTGGGAAGCCATGCTTGTAACTTTAAATTTTTTAATCTTTATTTTTAATGATGGTTTTTAAACATTTTAACCTCTCTTGTAACCTACTTCCCACCAAAGGTAGTGGAAAAGAAAGGATGGGGGGAAGTAGATCCATTTAGAAAGGGTTTTTTGGAGCAACTCCCATCTGTGTTGTCTGGAAATCAGCAGTTCAGTTCACAGGTTAGCAGCAGCAGCAGCTCCATCCACTCGCAAACACTTCTCCAATTCACTAGAGTCAAGATAGCAAACATGAATCAGCAGCGGTGGCACTACCTAGCAGAGATAGCCAGGCCTCAGCCTCAGCTCAAGTCAGCAAAAAGGACCAGAAGGGACACCAGGAGAAGTTTTCGACACATATCACACACACACACACACACACCACACACACACACACAACTCATGCCACAGAGTTCATGTAGAGCTTAGAGGACATCTTACAGGAGTTGGGTTTTCTCCTTCTACCACGTGGATCCCCAGAATTCGTCTCAAATTGTTGGCCTTGGTAGAGAGCATCTTCACCCACTCAAGTTTAAGTGCTCTTAACTGCTGAGCCAATCTCTGAAGTCCTAAAGTGGCCATTTAAAAGACTTTAACCCACAGAGACACATCAATGAACCTTGACCTTGTTCTCTAAGTAGTCAAAGTCTTGAAAGGAAAAAGAGCAGAAAGAAAGCATAAGCAATTATCTTATTTAAAACATCTCATAGAGACTTGATCATTTAAAACGTACATACACTTTCCCCGAGGGGGCCTGGTGTGCAATGCTTGCAAACATGCCTTTTTGTAGTATATGTTGCCTGTATGGGTTGACAATAAGAGACCTTGGAGACAATTTTCAGGCAGCCCTAATTTTCTGATCTCAATGCTGCCTGACTCAGGCTCCAGACAGGTATGTGCGGTGCCTTTGGGAAGTCTCAGGGAACAGTGGCCAGGGTTCACACCGGCCAGGTCATCCTGTCCATCTGCAGAAGCTGCAGAATAAGGAACATGTGACTGAGGCTCCTCCGGGAGTTTAAGCTCCCTGGCCACCAGAAGACCCACATCTCAAAGAAGCAGGCTTCACTAGGTTTAACGCAGGTGAATTTGAAAACATGGTTGCTGAGAAGCATTGCACCTTAAGGGCTGTGGGGTCAAATACATCCCCAGTCATGGTCTCCTGGACGAGTGCCGGTTCCTGCATTCCTGATGTTCCCATGTTCTCATGTACCCCACCAAATCATGTCAGTAATAAGTCTCACATCCAGTCTGGAAAAAAAAACGGCACACACACCACAAGCCAGTTGTTGAAGTGTGCAGTGTCCGACAGTATTCACAACAAACTATGTTATTAATTACCCCGTTAGCAAAGTCAGGCCATCCAACGCTGACAAAATGTATGGATATTTCATATGGACAAAGCAAAGAAATCCTTCAGAAGTACTCTACATACAGGTCACAGACCAGTCATCTTTGAAGTGTTTGTCTCAAGCTTGTCCGGCTACGACAACTCAGTCGTCTTTGAGTGACATCCACAGGCAGCCCCTCCCGCTGCACGAGGCTCTGGTGGGTCTGCCACCTTTCATGACATTTTTTTTTTCCTGTCTTTCTTTCAGAAGCTGCCAGAGCCTGAGTCGCACCCTGGTACTTTGGGCTTCCTTGTTCTTTCTCTAAAGCTCCCTGCCTGCCACGTGGTCACATGGTCATGCAGCCATTGTCTGTCACGTGGCTGTCTGCTGTCTTCCATGTGGCCAACCTCCATGCCAGCTTAACCTAGACTGAATGACTTTCTCTTTCCTCTCTCCATTGCCAAGATTTACACTCTGCTCACTCTGGACTTTTCTTTTGAAGTCTTAATAAAATTGTCCTTGAGCGTCAAAAAAAAAAAAAATGTTTTTTAAAAGAAAGATATGAGCTAAGTCCACCTTGTAAATCCTGTAGCAAGAGTTCCCCAGCCTCAGTTTCCAGAATTAACAGTTGGGAGTGTCCGACTCTGCCACACACCTTTTCCACCTGGGTGACTGTGGATTAGGTCAGATTGGGTTGGACCACCCACCAACGTGGGTAGACAAGTTTCCACCTACATGGGACAGCTGTCCCGTGACCTTCTCACCCTGCTGTGCTCACTCACTGGTTGGCATTGCTCACACCTTTTGCAAAACTGGGCAAGACATTGCCTTGCCCAGTTACTTTTGTTTGGACATCTGTCGCTAACTCTTTTCCAACAGTCAACATAATCTGGCCTGACTTAGGTAATGTCCCAGCTATTTTGGGGATTTGGTTCTTTTCAGTTCCAAATTTACAGTTGACTAATAAATTTCTATGTTTTTATTAGCCTCCCCTTATGTGAGGAGAGAGGGAGGGGGAGAGAGAGAGAGAGAGAGAGAGGAGTAAAGTAGAACTCAGATCAGATACTGCTCAGGTCACACCCTGTGTCTCCCAGCTCCCACAGACTGCTTCTGCATACTAGGTTGACAGACAGCTGTCGGGGGCTACCTGTGACACACTGAATATGGCGGCACACATTAACTAAGTGGGTCTCCTCTTTCCTACTTTCTCCACATCCTCAAAGTCCTATTTGCCTTTCTCAAATACAAAGCTCTCTGTCTTTCCACTGGCTTCCCAGGAATGAGAGCCAGCTTGTTTACCTCTGTGAGCTATAGGTGAGTCACCAACCATGTGACATGGAACCTTCTCCCCTCCCAAGAAAACTAAGGACAGGACGCCTCTGTTCTTCCTGGACTGGAGTACTCCCCAGAAACGCATGCACACATGCACACACATACACAACACACACCAACGCTATCTATCTGTCACTGGGGTTGAATTCTCCTCAAAGTCTTTGCCATGCTGTCTCCTGTGTCATTTACATATCTTCTGACAAAGCTCTTACCCAAAAGTCAACCTGTCTCAGCATCCCCTTGAACCCCAAACCCAAGACTTTTCTCTATATGTATTAATACAGCCATTCCTAAGCATTTGAATTCATGAATGAATACACATCACACACATTTCAAATTAACTATGCCAAGAATAGTGATTTTACTATTCAGCGAGTTTGAAAATATTCAAGAGGCTGGAGAGATGAGATGGATTTAGTGGTTAACAGGGCTTGCTCGATCTTTCAGTGGACCCAAGTTCTGGGCCCCCGATCCATACAGGGCACCACAAAACCACCTCTATCTTCAGCTCCAGGGAGTCCCAATCTTTCTTCTGCACTCCACGGGTGCCCACACACCACAGCACAGTCATATACCCATATACATGAATAAAAACAATTATTTTTTAAAACTCCAAACTGAAGTGACCAGAGGTTTGCAACTCAGTTGTTCTCAGAAATACTAGGAGCAATTTAATTTTTGCCCATGCAATTAGTTAGCTATCCTACGTTTAGAAAAGATAAGTCCACTAGAATTCTCTCTAGGCAGCATCAGATGACACAGACATACTGGTTCCCATGGTTACAGAAATCACAATAGAGGGCACAATGTCTTTGGTTCTTGTCTCAAATGGTTCGACAGAACCCCAAGGGTTCGACAGAGGAGAACCCAAAAGACCAACACCTTTCAACATTCCCTGTAATGGGGTAGAAATGTAATGTGCTGGAATAACTCAAGAGGACTCCTAATTTGCTCAAAAGAGCTGCCAAATTAACAAGGATTGCCATACACAGAGCACAGCACCCACAAAGATCTGAGCAAGACCTCACAACACAGAATCCCCAAAGACAAAGCAGAGGCTGAAATGGTAACAAAAACAAAGAAAAAAAAAAAAAAGCCCAAAACCAAACAGCTCAAAGGGGACCCCAAACTATAAGAAGACAAACACCTGAGGTACACCCATCAGGGAGAAGCAAACCAAAGGTCAGACTTTCTCAAGCATCCGAAACAAAGTCCAAACTCTTTTCTGCTTTATCAAATGTGGGGGGGGAACTCAAGTGGATGAAGTGGAAAAGGTAAGAAAATAAGATGGTTTCCAGTGACCGAGTGGATTGGTAATGTTGTATATGGTCAAGTGGGTAATGCTCCAATATGTCTTTTCGCCTGGCCTTGGTTATCAGTAGCCCGAGCCTAGACAGCCCATAAAACCTCAGCTTGCACACCACCCACAGGCCAATTAAACTACAGTAATAGTGAAAAGCAGTAAAGGACGTTATTTGGTGAGGCCACATTAGAAGAGCAAAGAGTTCCAGCGACACCAGGTCTATTTATTTGTGGTCCTGATTAGCAGACTTACTAGAAAGCAGTTCTGATCAATACCGTCTCATCATCACTGACAAATCATGTCTCAATCTCCTCTGCAAGATTCCAACGAGTTCTCAGAATTGGTAAGCTCCTCTTCCCCAGCAACGTTCTCTTCTGCCTGGCACCAAGCTGCGAGCTTCTTCTAGGCATGAGTTCCTGAAAAGTTCATGGGGTGCCTTATTTATAGTCTGGTAGCCAAAAGGGGAAAGGTGTGTGGTCCTTAAAATCTTTGTTCATATAGGAGATACCAGACATGGGGGACTGGATCAAAAGAGAGGCTATCTGTGCTTGAGCTCTGGTGGGACCTCAGAGGTACCCCAGATGTTGGAGCTGTGAACCATGCCAGGTTAGGACGACTGGCATTGGTACTCCACAGCACGGGACCCCGGGTAAGGTTAAGGGCCTGGGATAAGGACTTGAAGGCGAAGTGGAAAACAGGTCAGAAGTGACAAACAGTAAACAATTCATAGCCATTGAATGATATTTTATACTAAAGCAAAGGAATTTACATAGAAAAAGAAATAACAATCTTAGGATTGGCATCAAAGAGCAATCATCCAATCATTGCCAAAATAAAGCAAATAATCCAACATATCACTGTGAAAATATATATTTCAATAAATCACAAAAGACCATTACATGATTATTATTGAATGATTATAAAACCATCAAGTGTACAATCCTAAAGAGTTCAGTTAGGGCAATTCAAGGCTATGAGATCTCTAAGACTGTTATTTAATCTTATGATTAAAACTATTTAAATCCATTATATTTTTTTAAATTTCAATGCACAATTCAAAATAATCTTATACGGCTTTTCCGACAACTTATATAGGGCTTGGTGAGGCGTGTGCGTCTCCTATTGGTGCTTTAGCAAGAACCAATCAGACGAAAGCAGCTTGCATCACTCTGTGGACAACTGCACATGTGTCAACCAGGAAGTAGGAAACCGGCGCCATCTTCTAATGGCAGAGCGGCTCCCGACATCCCCCCTTTACTTTATAATAAAATGTCAAACGGATGCACCACTACGTCACTGATCAGCCAAAAGCTTCCTCAACTTCCGGCGTTTGAAGTGATCGTGTGGGCGAGACTCTGTACACCTTAATCCCGTGGAATGGGAACACGAGCCCTGGGAGATGTACAGATCCGCTCGACCGCACTCTGGTGCAATGGGAACCTGAGCCCTCAGAGATGTCTGGTCAGAGCAGAGTCTCAATGTCTGAGCATATTAAGCCAAGCTTGGGGGGATGCTCCCTGTTCTACCGCAAGTAATGCCTGCGCGATGACCACTTTGTCATGTCGCTGTTGTCTTTTCAGTTTGCTAAGCATCCAAAGAGAGAGCACTAGCCCACCAGCCAATAGTATACCAAATAATCCTACTCCTACCCACTCCTTAAAATAGGAGAAGGCTGAGGTTACCCAGGTGGAAAATCCTTGAGTGAAGGATATATCTAGACGGGTGGAATTAATTTGAATAATAGCCAATCGTAACCTTTTCATGGTATCATCGAATTCTGTTGACCAATTATATTGTAATAAATGAGAAAGTTCCTTAGAGAGATTAGCTGCCTTAGTAAAGTTTTCATATTGGACGGAAGTAACACACAAGCCGGGGTATTTCATTTCACACCCCAACTGAGCCAATTGCCACAATATATCTACCTGTTCTTGAACCAGATCTATGCGTTGATTAACTATCATCAAGCCACCTTTCAATTGGGTATTTAAGGAGGCTTGTGTATCGATAGCTTGAGTAAGGGAAGATGACAAATTATTTAAGGTATTAACAGTGGCCACTTGTCCTGACAGGGCCAATGAGGAAACAGTCAAGGAGGCAGCAACTGCAGAGGTAGCTATGATGGCCACGATAGCAGCCGTGATACCAAAATCGCGTTTTTGTCTAAACAAGGTTAATGAACTATCAGTCTGCACAGGAATGGGAACAAAACGGGGCATGCGAGCGACAGTGGCAGTCTCAAAGCTAGAGGCATTCCAACACAAGGTATAGAAACAATCAGTAGAATTACAAACTACCCATACAAAAGGGGGCCATAAACAAACGGGGGTGGGTGCCACCGTTTTAAGATCATTATAGAGAGCACCTTTCAAATCATCTGAGGCAATATCGTCTGTTATAGTAGCCTGGCCCACAGCTCCACCCAGTATCATCGACAGGGGAGTGATATCTGAACAACTGCCATTGATGCCACATAATAGCCAAGTATCAATGGGATTGATATCATATCTAAAGGGATCCATCTCGGTAAAATTCCCATATCCTCAAGGGGTGAGATGGTGAAATGTACTTTTGGGAGCGTGTGAGCTCTTCGGCTTTGGCACCCTGTCCATGGGAAAATGCTGGTAGAGTCAGGTTGGCTCCCGACACAAAAGGGAGCATATTGTGGTTGATGTTGCCACGAATGTCCTTCGGTTTTTTTCTCAGAAGAATTTAAATAGGGCCACCATCCAAAAAGGACGGTAGCATTGGCTCTAATAATGTTTTTTTCCTTACTTTCCTTTTCTAAATGTGCATAGGAATAGTTTCCCAAGGGAATACAAGGATAATTGAGGGTCTTATTAACAGTCTCAGTAGCAGTAAAACAAAGACTGCCGTTAATCTTCCAAGTGTCATTGGTAGGGACTTTGGCCAAATTTGTGTCCATAGGTAAATATGGTAAACCCAAGGTATTATTGGTGGTGAAGAATCTGGGAAACACTTGCGCGTTATGCATGATCGGCATAGGTCTAGGGAACGTTGTCATAATTCCCCAACTCAGCTGCGGTTGTGGTGGTGGGTGTGTGGTCGCACATAACAGCGTCAGACTCAGCAGCCACAGGATCAGGCTCAGGGGGCTTCCCATCTTGTTTTACCAGCCGGGTCAGTCGTGCCGGGACCCAAATCGGATTGTCTTGATCCTGCGGGAAAACACAAATAGCTCCCCTGGATCTTATAAGAACGGGATCCGGGCCTTTCCAAGTATTATTAATGACATCTTTCCATCTAACCTCTTCTCGTAAAGAACTAGGAGAGGCATGTCTGTCTGCTGCGGATTTGCCAGCAGAATCCAAATTTAAAAAATTTAAGGTAAATAAGGCCAGGGAGGTGGAGATCTTAGGTCCTTTGCCAGGGCCTATCCCCCCTTTCTGTTTTTGTAACATCACTTTGAGGGTGCCATTGGCACGCTCCACAATGCCTTGTGCTTGTGGATTATATGGCAGTCCAGTGATATGGCGCACACCCATACGCAGACAAAATTGTTGAAAAGTCTTGGACGTATAGGCTGGCCCATTATCTGTCTTTAACTGTTGGGGTTTTCCCCAAGCTGCCCATGCCTCTAAGCAGTGGGTGATCACATTGGCCACCTTTTCTCCTGAGAGAGGCGTGGCATGAATAATGCCAGAACAGGTATCTACTGATACATGAACATATTTTAACTTTCCAAATGATGGAAAATGAGTAACATCCATTTGCCAGATGTGTAGTGGTAGAAGTCCTCGAGGATTAACTCCCAAGGACACAGAAGGTCTAAAATCTGCACAATCTGTGCATTTAAGAACAATATCTCGAGCTTGAGCACGAGATAAATTAAATTTGATTTTGAGAGTGTTTGCTGGCACATGATATAGCTGGTGAAATTGTGTGGCTAGCTGAGCAGGATCTTGACTCAGCATGATCTGCCTGGTGGCTTTATCTGCTAGCTCATTAGCAGCAGCCATAGGTCCAGGTAATAGAGAGTGTGCTCGTATATGAACAATGCAGAAGGGATGTATCCTACCTCTAATGATATGTTGAATCTCAGAAAATAGGTGGGCTACAGTACTTTTAGACTGAATGACACCCACCGTCTCCAATATTTGAACTGCTTTCACTACATAATGGGAATCTGAAATTATATTTAGGGGTTGATCAAATCGTTTTAAAACCACTGCAATCATTGCACATTCTACCAATTGGGGAGAGGTGTAATCAAAAGGAATTTTAACAACTTCGCCTTCCACAACGTAACTTCCTATTCCAGTATTAGAGCCATCGGTATACACATCTGTTGCATTTTCAATGGGTTCAACTTTGGTTATGGTTGGAAAAATAATAGCATTGTTTAAGACAAATTGTAACAAAGGGTGTTTTGGGAAATGATTATCAATGGTGCCCGAATATGAGCATCTTAAAATGGCCCAAACATCAATAGTAGAACACAGCACTTGTACCTGATGTGCTGTATATGGAACAATAAGAGAATCTGGGGGAACACCAAAATGAGTTATAGCTTGTTGGATACCTCTTAGGGCCAGGTCTCCAACTGTAGAAGGGTAATGGCTCAACACTTTTCCTGGAGAAGTGTGGGGATGTATCCAAAGCAATGGACCATATTGCCACAACACAGCAGTAGGCTGTTGTGGGGAAGGAATAATACATAACTGATAGGGAGCATTTAAATCAAAGCGAACAAGCACAGCATTCTTCAAAGACTCTTCTACCATATCTAATACTTTAGCTGCCTCGGGAGTCAATGTACGAGGGGAGGTAATAGCGGCTTCACCTTCTAGTTCTGCCTGCTCTTCAGGGTCGAGATCTCCCAAAATCGAGTCATCATCTCCAGAGGACGTCTCCCCTTCGGAGGATAACTCGGCCCTGGGTTCTCGAAATTGCGCTAAACTCGGATATATCTTTGACGGGTTTTTCTCTCTTTTTTTTTTTTTTTTGGTTTTTCGAGACAGGGTTTCTCTGTGTAGTCCTGGCTATCCTAGAACTCACTCTGTAGATCAGGCTGGCCTCGAACTCAGAAATCCGCCTGCCTCTGCCTCCCAAGTGCTGGGATTAAAGGCGTGCGCCACCACTGCCCGGCTCGGTTTTTCTCTTTTAAGCCTGGCTTTAAATCTTGTCTTGTCTTACTGACCCTGTCTTTTGTTATTTTCTTTTGTGACTTTTCTTTCCCTTTGATATCCTCTCTCTTTTCTGCTTCTGATAGACTGTCTTGGTGGTCATTTAGGAGTTTCTGCCCTTCTTTCACTTGCTTTTCGCATCTCTCATCTGCTATACAGGATTTAATTAGCTTGAATAATGGCCACGTACCCAGTCGAAGTTTCCCTTTCTCCTTCTCATTTGTCAGATCCCTCCCTAATTTTATCCAAGATCCCATAGTCAAGGACCCGGAAGTAATAAACCAAGGAGCGATCCTATCTACCTCCTTCAAGAAACTTATGATAACCTTTTCTGGAACCTTTAAATGTCTCCCTCGAAGCAGCGCCCGCACCGCTTCAGACATAGGCTTCAGTTGTTGGTTTCCCATACTTCCTTTATCTACAGGAGCGGGAATGCCTGCTCAGTTATCTGCCTGAGACTTACAGCCGGCTATTCGATGTTACAGAAAGGGTACGTACAGATCTTGTCACGCTTCCCACAATTCAGACAAAAGCAGCAAAACAAGCCGAAAATGAAAGCGGGCAATATAATCAGAATGACCCACACAAAACTAATCATACCTTGCAGAAAAGCGCCTAGGCTCCTCACGCTGCCAGTTCTGAAACCTCTCCCGACGAGCAGTCCGGGGTCCTTCGAGTCGTTCCTTCGCCCGGGGTTCGGCCGTTCCCGGGTTTCCGGCACCACTTTGTCGCGCCCAGCTCCGCCGAATAAGCAGACGCGGCAACACAGGATTCTTCCGACAGCACTCTTTATTGTTCAGCTCTGTTCCAAGATGGAGAAGGACACGAGCTCGGAGAGCTCGTCACTTATATAGGGCTTGGTGAGGTGTGTGCGTCTCCTATTGGTGCTTTAGCAAGAACCAATCAGACGAAAGCAGCTTGCATCACTCTGTGGACAACTGCACATGCGTCAACTCTCGAGAAGAACCAGGAAGTAGGAAACCGGCGCCATCTTCTAATGGCGGAGCGGCTCCCGACAATATACCAAAGCCCTCCTCTAATGACACACATGTAGCCATATGAAATTTTATTGTTGGGAAAGTTTTATTTATCATAATACTATTATGTAGCTTTGTAAATGATTATAAAGTAAAGCGTCAGTTTCCCCAGAGGCAAGGTCATGTTAGTGACCCCATCTCAAGGGATGGTTTCTTACCCATTTTTCTTTGCTTAAGATCTTAGCCTAGGCTATCGGAACATGTCATAAATAAGAAAAGGAATAAAAGAAAATAAAACAGATAAGTTGCCATGAGAACTGTGGCTCAATGTCACACAGATTCTACTGGGGTTGGTGTGGCATGCCACCATGCGGTTCCATGCTGAGCTTTGGTCTTGCTTTGGCCTGACCATTCCTTGCTATGTCCCCATTCTTCCTTGTGAAGTGGATATTTATTAGGTGTCGTTGTGTACTGGAACCTTGTAACTTGTTTTTTTTTTATTATATAGGAGAAACTTTGGACTTTTGAAAAGTGTTGGGACTCCTATAGAAACATTTAGTGATAGATGGAATTCATCTTATAAAATGGCTTTGTGATTATAGGGACAAAAGAGGGAAAGTTTTGGCATAAAGGTGATCTATCTGGGTGTCATTTTGTCAAGGGCTGGATTGCATGGCTGACACTGAGCTCGACAAGATCTAGAATCCCTTAGGAGGAGAACCACTGAACATGTTCTTGAGATAGTTTTTAGGTTGGATTAACTGGGGTGGTTTGAATGAGAAGTATCTCCCAGAGGGTTAGGTGTTTGAATCCTCAGTGTCCAGTTGGTGGTACTGTGTGAGGGGACTAGGAAGTGCAGTCTTGGTACAGGAAATACGTCACGTTGGGAGCGGGGCAGACTTTGAGGTTTAAAAGCCACTCTCCCTTCCCAGTTCTCTCCCCACCCCCTTCTGACTGCAGTTAGTGACGTGAGTCCTTGGTTCTCAGCTTTCACCTCTGGCTGCCAAGACCGCTGCCTGCTGCCATACTGTCTCCACCTTTATGGACCCTAAACCTCTGGAACCACAAGCCCCAGTCAATCCTTCCTTCTATAAGTTCCCCTGGTCATGGTGTTTTATCACAGCAATAGAAAAGTAGCTGATACATGCAGGAAGAGCAGCCCTGAATGTGGGCGCACCATCCATGGAGTCCTGGGCTTAGTACTGAGGCAGAGCAAGACGGTCAGAGCACCGAGCTTCTGCCCACTGCTCCACGCAGTGGGACTGTTAAGTATTTGGTCACGGCAATGAAAAGAGTGACTCACACATCACATGAGCCAGCAATTCCTTTAGGCAGTCCCAAGAGAGTTAAAAAGACATCCACACAAAAACCTGTGCATATTCTCTTCATAATATTATGGTTTTCTTTTTGAAATTGTTTGCTTGGCAGTAAAAGAATTGAATTATGTATGCTAGATGTCAAGGCTAGTTTTTGTGAATTTGACACAAACCTAGACATACATGGGAGAAAAGGGATCTCAACTGAAGACTTGCCTCTATTAGACTGACCTGTGGGTGTGGCTGTGGGATATTTTCTTCATGGCTTGCTGATGTAGGAGGGCCCAGCCCACTGGGGGAGATGCTATGCCTGCCAGTGGACTGTATAAGAAGGCAGGCAGTTGAACAAGCCATGGAAGCAACCCAGTAAGCAGTGTCCTGCTCAGAACCCCTTACTCGTTTCTGTGCCTGCCTTGAGTTCCTCTCTTGGCTTCCCTTTCCTCCCCCAAGTTGCCTTTTGTAATGCTGTTAACCACAACAACAGAAAACAAACCAGGACACGAAGCAAGCACTCTTCCACTGACCGATAGCCCCAAACCCTCTGACAGAATTAAGGGTAAAAAAAACCTTATGTATCCACACAACGGAATATTACTCAGACATAAAAAGGAATGAGGTTCTGAAACCGAATCCAGGGCCTGGAGCACATTAGTAAGTATTCTGCAACTCAGCTGTATCCTTGGACCATTAGCCTAGAAATGTAAGGCCCTAGGCTCTGTTCCAATAAAACACACACACACACACATGCAAACACACACACATACACAAACTCACACATATACTCACATTCAGACACTCACATACACTCACTTTATCTCAATAAGAATGCACAGAAGAGCCCTCCCATTTGAGCTGGACGTTGGTACAGTCTTAAGGAAGGTATCAAGTGCTCAAAGAGGAGCTGGGAGCCACCCACGAATCCACCCAGAATGCTCAAGGTGACCCAAGGATAGAAAGACGTCAGTCACAACAAAGGAACCACACACACAGGCTCTCCAGGAGAATGTGTGCATCAAAACAAGACAACTTTTCCCTCCTATTGAGCTGCTGGGAAGGTCTTTTAATATGGAAAGTTGAGAGACACTGTGTCAGATGCCAGGAGTGAGCACTGGTACAGCCACTTTGAGAGGCAACTTGCCAGCGTCTGTTCAAGAGCGGTGCCTAGCCTGTGATTCAGCAAGTCCTGTGCCCAGTTCTCAGACAGACACACTCCCGAGTGTACAGGGAACTCAGTGTTCTGAAGAAACACCACATTCTGTGGTGAAAGGTTGGGAGAGACATCAGTGTTTGTGAATGTACGGCCTCTAAAGAGCCTCTACGCACTAGGAGGGTGGCGCACTGTGACCCTGCCCGCGGGAGGTGGAGGCGTGAGGATTAAGAGTTCACAGGTTAGAGGTTTGTATTAGCTCATAGCAAGTTTGAAGCTGTCCAGGCTCCGTGAGACCATATCCTATCCCCCAATTCCCCCAAAAAGGCTCAATACAAATAATCTCCAATAAAATGAGTAGTTCTGGGTATAAAGTGAAGTGAACTACAAGACATATAATTGTATTTAAAAGGCAAATCTGAAGAGTATATGATGTACGTCATTCATGATAATAAGATTACAAGTGTGCCAGGACCCTTGAGCACCCCACTTGGCAGGTGAGGCACTAGATCAATAAAAGACTTTTGGTTGTTGTCGTTGTTGGTTTTGTTTGTCCCTCTGAGCCATCTCTCCGGGCCCACTCCCACACATGTTATTTTGTTTTGTAAAGTCTTATTTCTCAGATAAAGAAAACAAAATAAGAACACGTGTGGGAGTAAGCCTGGGGAGATGGCTCAGCCATTAAGACACTGGCTGCTCTTCCAGAGGAACCAGGTTCCCAGTTTTGCTTCATAACCATCTAATAACTCCAGTTCCAGCGGGTCTGACATCCTCTTCTGGCCTCCAAGGGCACCAGGCATGCACGTGCTGCACAGACACGCATGTAGACAAAATACACATACAATAATAAAGTAATGTATTTACAGACAAAGAGCCTGTGTCTGTCAGTCACAAGCTGTTTTGTTTCCAGAGGGAAATTTTTAAACAGTGGAAAGATCCACGTAGGATTTCTTCTTCAGGTTTTGTTTCTGGTTCTGTGTTCAGAGACTAACAACAGCTTTATTTCATGTTTCCTTCAGAGAACAGAGGTGACTGTCAGGCCTCAAATAAGGAAGGGAAAGTCGGGGTGGCATGATGGCACACCCTTATAATCCGAACACTTGGAAGGCAGAGGCCAGAAGAACAAGAGTTCAAGGTGAGTCTTAGTTATACAATAGGTTGTAGCCAGCCTGGGCTATATGAGACCGTGCTTCAAAGAACCAAACATAGGCATGGGATGGCTCAGCTGAAAACTACTTACTGTTAAGCCTGGGAAGCTGGGCTCAATCCCTTATTTTTAGCCAAGAATTTCCCTAAAATAATTTTTTTCGGCAGACAGGTTACCATGTGACCCAGGCTGACTATTGAACTACTTATCCTCCTGCCTCTACCTCCCGAGTGCAGACTGTCTACAGGCGGACACGTGCCTGGACACGTGCCTGGCTGCCTTCACTGTCTCTAAACACATACATCTGTATTTATGTGTCTAGAGAAGTTCTGGGTGAATACTCCTAAGTCAGGGCTTACATCTACAGAAGCAGACCGAGAACCAAAACTGAGAAAAGAGACAAAGGAGACTAACCAAAGGGAACGAGAGGCAGGCATGGCGGCATACACCCATAATTCCCAGCTTAAGGGAGCTGCAGGCAGAATGATGGGAGCTCCAGATACTGAGTGGAGCTGACTATATAGTGAGTTCAAGGCCAGCCTGGGCTACATAAGAGCCTAACTCAAGAAAAAGGAAAGAAAAAGAAGAAGAAGAGAAGAGAAGAGAGGGAGGGAGGGAATAAAGATACTGAGTCTTATCTATAAATTTTAATCTTTTTTCTTCACTCAAAATCTTAAAACATAATTTACAGCTTTATTGTATCATGAACTCTTGTTTCTTCTCTGTCCTGTCTCTGTCTCTGTCTCTGTCTCTGTCTCTCTCAACACCCACAGTGAGATCAGGATGGTCTGAGAATCTTCAGCTACCTGACCAGTCTTCCTTCTCTGGTCAGGTAGAGCCAGCTCTGGCATATCCATCATCCATCACTGTTCCTCCCCTCATTAGCCTTCCCTCTGATGTGTGCAGTCAACAGTAGATGCTTTGGGAGGTCACGCCTAAGAAATACACCCCGTGTATTATCCAGTGGCTTGATGCTTCTATTTTTTTTTCCTCAAGTTTTCAAGAATAATTTTTAGGGGCTGGAGAGATGGCTCAGCAGTTCAGAGCACTTGTTGCTCTTGCAGAGGACCAGGGTTTGATTCTCAGCACCCGGGTGGCAGCTCATCCATCCATAACTCCAGTTCCAGGGGACAGACACTCTCTTCTGACATTCAAACACATGGGGCATACATGTGATGCACAAACATAAATGCAAAGCAAAACATTCATACAAATAAAATAAACAATTCTTTAATATTTTAAAGGATATCTTTTAAAATCTTTGATAATTTAATAAAATATAGGCTGTATCTTACATCCACCCTTACTCCTCCCCTCCACACACTTTCACATCCTCTCTCTTCTTCTAATTGTTCCACTGATTGGAAGGCTGATTAGTCTCATAGGTGTGATCTTCTGCAGTGAGCACATGGGTGCAAAGACCATGTGTGATAGTTTGAATAAGAACAGCCCCTGTAGACTCATATATTTGAGGGTTAGAAGGTTTAGGTTTAGGAGGTGGGGCCTTGTTTGAGTCAGGTTGGTCTTATTGGAGGAAATTTGTCATTAGGAGTGGGCTTTAAAGTTTCAAAAGCCCACACCAGGTCCAATCTCTTCCTCCTCCCTCCCCGTCTCTACCTGCTGCCTATGGGTCAGGACGTAACACTCGCAGCTGCTGCTCCTCCAGTGCTATGCCTGTCTGCTTCCCTCCATGGTGATCACGGACTCACCCTCTAAAACTGTAAGCAAGTTACCAATTAAATCCAAATACACACACACACTCGCACACACTCGAGCACACACACACACATACACACACATGAAGTGGAAACTTAAGGTTCTTTGGAAAATTGGTTGGATGGTGTTTTGCTGGGGCAAACACATAGAGTGTTTTCTTGAAGTGAACACAGGTGAAGGCAGACTCGTGAAGGAACATTTCACTGAAGCAGACACAGGAAAGAGGATGTTCCGCTAAAGCAAGCATGTGAAAGGACACGTGACGAGGGATTCTTTGTGAATGATACCCACGTTTTAGCCCACCTTACATCGCATAATTGAGCTACATTTGCCAAGACTCCATAGACAGAACCGCACCAAAAACCTTTCAGTGGCGGCTGCAGTCTTGCTGCTTCCGCTGACTAGGGTTGATTGGCAGAGTGATGTCAGCTGAGACAGTGCATGTGCTGAGACAGTGCACGTGCTGAGGCAAGACATATGCTGAGGCAAGGCCCGTGGAGGGCACTTGTTGGAGAGAATTAAACAGAACTTGATGGACAGTGATGGGTGCTGACCTAGCTGTGCAATGCTTGTGGGTCTTGCATCTTCTCTGATCTTCACTTCCCTGAGAGAGGCACGGCTGAAAACTTCTCCTGGTGTTCCTGCTGGTCCCTCCTGCTGTCTTGAGCCAAGGCTGAAGCCGGCTCTCTGCTAGGTCGTGCCACTGCTGCTGATTCATGTTTGCGATCCCGACTCTATCAAACTGTATTGCTGGAGCATCTGTGAAGTGTCTGCAAGTGGATTGAGCTGCCACTGCTAACCTGTGAACTGAGCTGTCAACTTCCAGACAACACAGACAGGACTTGCTCCAAAGAACCACTTCTAAACATTCACTTCCCCCATATTCTTTCTTCTCCACTACCTCTGGTGGGTGGTAGGCTAAAAGAGAGGTTAAAGCATTTAATAACCATCATTGAAAATAGGTTTTGAAAAACTTAGTTACACACCACACCACACACACACACACACACATCCTTGGCCATAGCAACAGCAACAGACAGTGACTACGACACCACACCATGTCCAGAAGTCAGTATTTCCAGCCCTCCCCTCCAGCTCCTACACGCTGTTTGCCCCTCCCCCATGCTGCTCCCTGAGCCTCAGTGGGGAGAGTGATATAGCCATCTCATTTACGGCTGAACTCTCAACTGTCACTCATTCTCCACACTCTGGCCACCTGCCAGTCTCTGTATTAACTGTTGCCCACTGCAGGTTGAGAATGGCTGTAATCCATTGTAATCCATGGGTATAATTATAAATATTTATCAGTTTAACAGCATGTAGTAGGCTGTCCCTGGAGTCTATGATCTCCTAAGCCACAAGCTTTTGATCTTTTAAATTTTATTTTAGTTTTATTAGTGTGTGTGTGTGTGTGAGAGAGAGAGAGAGAGAGAGAGAGAGAGAAGAGAGAGACAGAGAGACAGAGAGAGAGAGAATGAGAGAGAGAGAGAGACAGAGAGAGAGACAGAGAGAGAGAGAGAGAGAGAGAGAGAGAGAGGAGAGAAAGAGATCTTTGTATGTGAGCACAGGCACACAAGAGCACAACTTTTGGAAGTGGTGTCTCTTCGACCATGGATTCTGGGGATTGAACTCAGGCCTCTAGGCTTGATCTGCAAGCACCCTTACCAGCTAAGCCATCTCACTAGCCCTGGCTAGTCCTCCCACTAGATATCTCCTAACTTTACATAGTCCATACATTTCCTGTTTAATTTGTATTGTGGTTTCCCTAACGGCATATGGGAACCCAAGCACAGAGCTCCATGACTGTCCTGACATCCTGGGAAGCAGACAGTTAACAATAGAGAGTACAGGAGGAGCAGCCACAGAGTGCATCCTGCTAACGGAAGCAGGAAAGCGACAGCAGGCCTGCAGGGACCACCAGAACTTATGGGGAGACAGCAACAGCAGAGACAGGCTCTCACACCTCACTGTAAACACTCAGCAACTTTAGAGGCTGGGTCAGGGTCTCCCTTCTTTATCGCAGTTGACCCCCTCCACAACTGGTTCTAGTTTTCACCGTATTTTCATGCCCACATTCAACCTGTCAGGGCACCCTTAAATTTAAGTACAGAGTGCGTGTTTGAATATGCTTGGCCCACGGCAAGTGCTACTATTAGGCTGTATGGCCTTGTTGGAGTTGGTGTGGTCTAGTTGGAGGAAGTGCATCACCATGGGGGTGGGCTTTGAAGTCATAGGCTCAAGCTCCCTCCAGTGGAGGAGAGCCTCCTCCTAGCTGACTGTGAGGGTGAGTCAGTCTCCTCCTGGCTGCCTTGGATCAAGATGCAGAACTCTTGGCATCTCCAGCACCATGCCTGCCTGGTTGCTGCCATGTTTCCTGCCATGATAATGGACACCTCAGTTAAAACGTATCAGTTAACATACATGATATGGTATCGTGGTGACCCAGGTCTTTAGTCACAGCACTTGGGAGGCAGAGGCAAGTGGATCTCTGTGAGTTTAAAACCAGATCTGGTCAGTTTAGTGCCATCCAGGGCTACATAGTGAGATCTTGTCTAAATAAAATAAATAAATAAATAAATAAATAAATAAACAAATAAATAAATAAATGTGTGTGTGTGTGTGTGTGTGTGTGTGTGTGTGTGTGTATTATCAGCAGGCAGTTGGAACAGGAAGGCCAGTGTTTACCAGCTGCCTCCGGCTGTCGGTAGCATTTCATGTGTAACATTTGCTGATTTACACTGTCTGCCACAAGCGTCCCATCATGGCCAGCTTGATGCTACAGCATGTCATTGTAACGTTCCTGAGAACGAAACAATCTGGCTTCAGCTGCACAGACCAGCTCTTTGAAGTTTACCCCTGCTTCGGATGACACTCACAGGCAGAGATGGAGGCATGAGGTAGCTGGTAGGACCTGCAGTACTTTAGTCTCAGAGAAAGCTGGGGGGTGAGGCGGTGACTAGACCTGCTGTGTGTTGCCAACATTCATTGTTAGCAAGAGGAATCACTCAGACACAGGAGTAAGTAGGGAATCCCTGAAGCTCTGTGAAAGAGGCTGCCCTACCCCCCCCTCAGATCCCTTTTCTGCATTGTGGGGAATGAAGAGAGAGACACACAGGACCTGAATGCTGCCTATGTGAAGTGTGTTCAATGCCGTGAGCCACCTCTGCTGCCACCATCCACCATCGGTCCAGCGCCCGGGTAAACTGCTGCTCCTTCACCCCCACTTCTTGCGACTTGCAGACTCAAATACTAGTGAAAGGTAAGAGGCATAAGTATCCTTTGAGCACCTAAACGAGGTCTCTTAGTTTGGGTTTTATTGCTGTGAAAAGACACCGTGAGCCGGGCGGTGGTGGCGCACGCCTTTAATCCCAGCACTTGGGAGGCAGAGGCAGGCGGATTTCTGAGTTGGAGGCCAGCCTGGTCTACAGAGTGAGTTCCAGGATAGCCAGGACTACACAGAGAAACCCTGTCTTGAAAAACCAACAAAAAAAAAAAAAGAAAAGACACCGTGTGCCCAGCAACTCTTTTTTTTGTTGGTTGGTTGGTTGTTTTTTTTCTTTTTTTCCAGACAGGGTTTCTCTGTGTGGCCTTGGTTGTCCTGGAAGTCACTCTAAAGACCAGGCTGGCCTTGAACTCAGGGATCTACCTACCTCTGCCTCCCGAGTGCTGGGATGAAGGTGTGTGCCATCATGCTCAGCTCATAAAAACTGTCATAAGGGAAACTTTTAATTGGGGCTGGCTTACAGTTCAAAGGTTTGTGTTAGTGCATTCTCGTCACAGTGGGAAGCGTGGCAGCATGCAGGCAGACACAGTGCTGGAGAAGGGGCTTCTCCAAGGGCAGCAGAAGAAAACTGTGCCACACTGGTATAGCTCGAGATAGGAGACCTCAAAGCCCACCCCCACAGTGACACACTGACCTACTCCAACAAGGCCACACCTCCTAACAGTGCCACTCCCTAAGGCCAAGCATCCACAGGAGTCTGTGGGGCCAAACCTACTTAAACCACCACATGAGGAAAGGAAATTCACTTGTGCGGTCACCCTTGGATGTGCAGACATTATCCCCAGGCAGAGGAAGACTCACTGCAGCGGCTCTGGGACACGACAGAGATGACTCAGGTCACGAACACTGTGGAAGCATTTGCAGCATTCACCTGAAAGCCAGCCTCACTGCCAACCCCAGGATCCCAGGAGCACTCCTCAGTGACAGCCACACCTTCCCCTCATCATATGGTCCCTTGCCTGGCATCTTTGAGGATTTGCTTTACTGATCTGATCTTCCCAGACTAAAACCCTCAGGACTCAGCACTGAAGCAGGCGCACACCGATTCACATGATACCTGAGTTCCTAAGTCGGCTTCACTTCATATCAGAATTACCTCTCTACATTGTGGTCACATGCAATCCTGAGTGTCAGCAGGCCCTAAGACAAAAACAGAGAGAGAGAGAAAACCACAAAGGAGGCACCCAGAAGCTGTGACCTCAGCTCCCACAACAAACACCTGAAACACTGCATCACGTTCTTTCACATAGGGGTTCAACTCGCCAGAAAGAAATGGGCAAAGGGTGGATATGTAGCTCAGTTAATAGACTTCTCTCTCGAACGGACTCAGTGCTAAGGTTTTTTTTGTTTGTTTGTTGTATTGGGGGTGTTGTTGTTTTGTTTTGTTTTTTGAGACAAGGTTTCTCTGTGTAGACCCTGGCTGACCTGGAACTCATTCTGTAAACCAGGCTGGACTCAAAGTCAGAGATCTGCCTGCCTCTGCCTTCTGAGTGCTGGGATTAAAGATATGTGCCACCTTCACCTGACTGATATACCCATCATCCTCATCCAAAAAAAAAAAAAATTACAACTAAAATCAGAAAGGAATGTCAGGTACCAGGCCATGGACAGCACTGAAGCCAGAGGCAGTTGCCAAGGTGCTCTCAGCATGCACTGTCCAGGGTTTTGTTTACCCAGAGTCTGAGAAAGAAAACCTCGACTGGAAACTGGAAAATACATCCTCCTAAATAAAAGTAGAAACCTTATGAGAAATCTAAACCAAAGAACAAGAACCTACTCAACAATTCAGAAGTTCAACAAAGCCATTTGTCTGCCTTCTAAATAGTTAAAAAAAAAAAAAAAAAAAGTCTTCCCAGAGGCCCTAAAAACAGCACATGCTGCTGCCACCATTGCTCCCGGCGTCCACCACAGTTGGATGTTAAGACCCTATTGCTAAAAACGTAACACAGTGCGGGCAATGTGGTCGCTAGACAGATAGTTCTGGGTTGTAGAGAAAACAGGCTGAGCAAACCAGTAAGCTCTGTTCCCCTGTGATCTCTACTTCAGTTCCTGCCTCCACATTCTGTAAGTCAGAAGTCTAAACTAGGCCTCAGCTAGGGACACAGCTCAAGGGCAGACCACTAGCACAGGGGAGAGTCTGACCTTAGCCTTCAGCTTGTTGCCCTCATCTTTCTTCTTGCAAATCAGCAATGAGTCCTCATGTTCTTCTGTTTCCACTTGAGATCACTGTATATGCCCAGCAGAGTTGTGCACGTCTTTAATCCCAAGCATTCAGGAGGCAGCGGCAGGTGGATCGCTGGATTCGAGGCCAGCCTGGTCTACAGAGTGAGTTCCATGACAGCCAGGAAGACACAGAGAAACCCTGTCTCAAAAAGAGTAAAAATGGGGTTGGGGACTTAGCTCAGTGGTGGAGCCACAAGGCCCTGGGTGTGGTCCTCAGCTCTGGGGGTAAAAGTAAGAAAAGAAGAAAGGGAAAGAGGGAGGAAAAGAGACAGGAAAGATGGAAAAGGAAGGGAAGAGAGAGATAGGAGGAGAAGGAAGGGGAAGGAGAGGAGAGGGAGGGGAGGGGAAGGGACTACAGTGATGACATTGGGTCCACCTGATAATACAAGATAAGAACCGCATCTCTGGGACTAGGGATTAGCAGCTCTGATTCAACACTGACTTTAACTGCCGTTTTCCACCTGTGTACTTAGTTCTATGGATGTAAACAACACCAGAGACAAGGTCCTTCTGGTTGGCACAAGCTTTAGCCATTTTTTTCTCCCAGCATGAGATTCCTAGGGAAATTCCAGTTTCTTGGGGACCATTTTTGCAGTCATTTCTGTAGCCAAAGGATATCTTCATTCCTACCAGAGGAGGAGAAAAAAACCCTTCATACACATAAAATAAACCTTTTGAAATTATTTTAAAATATTTTCAAAAACATATTTCTAATAAAGATTAGTATCTGAAACAGTAACTAAAATCAAGATGATTAAAACAGGAGCAAAAGACTTAATAAACATTTATTCAGAGAGGGAATCAATTATAAATAAGCATGTGAAAGGCTAAGGAGAGAGAAATATGGATGTCACTATTTAGTAGACATGGAGTTTGGGAATATCTTATGTGTTCATGTATGAGAGAGAGACAGACAGACAGACAGGGGCGCGGATCTGTTTTGGCCAGGATGGTCCAAAACTCCTGGGCTTAAATGACCCTCCCACTCAAGCTCCTGAGGACCAGAGAACCACAGACAGATCATGATCATGTCCAGCTTAGGAGTTCCAATTCTATAAGGTAAAGAGAATATGAAGATGAAAGATGATGTGTTGGTTGTCATGGTTATGGCAAGATAGTTGAGATGACAACTTCAAAGAAGAAAGGAGTTAGTTTTTGGTTC
This sequence comes from Mastomys natalensis, assembly GCA_021653895.1. NCBI lineage: Eukaryota > Metazoa > Chordata > Mammalia > Rodentia > Muridae > Mastomys > Mastomys natalensis. The sequence goes on from JAJTUV010001197.1 coordinate 257,480, forward strand.
ACAGTCTTGGAGATGTCATCCTCTGACTGACTAGTGCCATTGCTTCTGGGCCTGTGGTGAAGCAGAACTTTATGGTAAAAGGGTGTGGCAGAGTCCTCTCATTTTACAGCAGTTAGAAAGTAGAGACCCACACAGAGGGAGACAGAGAGGAAGGAAGGGCATGAGGGTAAGACACACCACTCAAAGGCTTGGTCCTCATGAACCACTACTTCTAACTTGGCCCCGTGGCCTATTAGCCATGAAGCTTTCAAGGATTCAGAGATGAAGCTTGCTCACCTGCCCATGACGCTGCTGCTCCAGCCATGAGTCCTTAGCAGTACACTTCATACCTGTCTTAGTTAGGGTTTCCACTGCTATGAAGAGACATCATGACCAGGCAACTCTTATAAAGAAAAGCATTTCACTGGGCTGGCTTACAGTTCCAGAGGTTCAGTCCATTATCATCATGGCGGAAGCACAGCAGTGTGCAGCAGACACGGTACTGGAGGAGCTGAGAGCTCTGCATCTTGATCCACAGGCAGCAGGAGACTTCCATCCACACTGGGCAGACCTGAGCACAGGAGGAAGCCTTAAAGCCCACTGCCAGGGTGATGCACTTCCTCCAGCAAGGCCATACACACTTCAGCAAGGCCACACCTCCTAATAGTCCACTCCCTGGGCCAAGCATTCAAGCGCATGAGTTTATGGGGGCCAAATCTATTCAGACCACCACAATATCCGAAACATAACACCAGCGTTACTCCAGGAAAGCCAGGTAGGCCCTGTCCCTGTTCTGACCTCAATGGAGGAAGACAGGCTTTGACCCTAGAGGTGGAAGCCTTGGGTGCGTACACCATTCACGGTCTAGTCAAGATGTAGAGGTCTCTGTGCGCTCAAAGTCCCGTTTTAAGCAACTTTCTTTCTAAAGTTCCTCAAGGCCAGGTCACATCCATTCCTACAGGGCCAGCCATCAGCTCCCCGCACCCATCACATCTCTCTTCAGATTTATGACTAACAATTAACGGTGAAGCTGTCAGAGCCTGGGGATGAGGAAGGAAATTCCTTCAGTTCTAAAGTTGTCATGCTCTCTGCTGGGCATGTGGTGAAGGGTGGTTTCCTTTGAACAGAACATGCTGTAGCTCCTGGCTTGAGTGGACCCTTGAAGAGCTGTAGTGGGGGCTGGGGGAAGGGAGGAGGGTGGAAAAAATGAAGAGACAGGAAACTGCAGCATGAGATAGAGAGAACAGATCTGACATCCCCCAGGTGCGACCACAGGGCTGTGACATTTCACCAACACTATGGAAACAACTGTGAAGCCCCCAAATGAGCCACGTCCTTGAGATAAGTCAGCGGGGAAAGAGTGGAGGGGGTACAATGGCCTGTGCTTCTCCGGTGTAGCAACTCCAGCATCCTCAAATCAGAATTCCCAGAGGAGCATGAGGCTTAAGATAGCCCATGTAGGTGCCCACCTTCAATCCGTGCCCAGGGCCGTGAAGAAAGATGGTTCAGGTACCTGAAGATACTACTGACCAAGCCAGCCAGAAGCAGGAAGGAAGGATAAAAATGGGATGAGGTCAAGAAGGAAGGTTAGCAAAAGCTTCCACAGGTAGTGGAGTCATATTTGTGTCATAGGCTGGCATTAAGAAGAAAGGAAACCAGGCTGGAGTGATGGCTCAGTCAGGAAAGTGCAACGGCCTGAGTTTGACTGCCGACACCCATAGCTTTTGGGTTGGTTTCTTTGTTTGTTTTGCTGAAGGAGCCCAGGATTGCTGGTCATCCAGCCTCCTCTACTAGGCAAATTCCAGACCAGTGAGAGCTAATATTCATCCTCCTCCTTCTCCTCCTCCTCCTTCTCCTTCTTCTTCATCATCATCATCATAGATGTGCCTGAGGAATGAAATCAAGGCTGTCCCCTAACCTCTATACACATGAGCACCTGCACACACACACACACACACACAGAGAGAGAGAGAGAGAGAGAGAGAGAGAGAGAGAGAGAGAGAGAGAGAGAGAGATTGAAGGGAATTGCAGGTGATATCACAGAACAGAAAAGACACAGGGGACATAGGGCTAACTCTTGCCCTCAATTATATGCAACACTGCAAGAGCTTGTATGGCCAGAAAACCAAACCGCAGTTATGTAAGGCTGGTTGTCATGACTCCTCCCCTTTGTACATGCAATAGATTTGCTGCCTGTGTGTTGTGTCCAAGCTGGGGATATAGCTCAGATGGCAGTGTTTGCCCAGGATGCAAAAAGCCCTGGGTTCAATCCCCAGTACCATATAAACGTAGCACAGCAGCACAGCCCTATAACACCAGCAGCAGTGACATGGGAACACACCCCTTAACACCAGGAGCACTCAGGAGAGGGAGGCAGAGAGATCAGAAGTTCCAAGTCCTCCTCAGCTACAAAGGAAACTTGAGGCTACCTTGGGATATATAAGACTGTCTTCTAAACGGCTGCACTTAGCCGTGTTACCCCACCTCTAATGGGGTGTTTTGTGGTGCTGGTTTTAGGTAGAATCTGAAAATGCCATGATTCTAAAACTAACCTAACCCTAGGAACTTCAGAGTCTGCAGTCTGCTCCTTTCCAATCACCTCTGAAAGGGCCGGGCCGTGAGAGAGGACGGATGAGGACATCCAGCGTCCATCCGTGTCAGCAGGACAGGCAGCTGTGTGTGCGCAGCATGTGCAGATTGGTTAGACTCTGGCTGCATTACTGAAGAGGTGCCCAGGAGGGCACATGTCTGTGAAGTGCCGCAGGCCTGGGTTTGCCCCTTCATAGTCTCTCCAGAGTGCGGAAAAGAAAAGGGGGTGGAGGCTGCTGAGAGAGAGAGAGAGACAAAAAAAAAAAAAAAAAAAAAAACCAAAACAGCCACAACCGCCTTCAAAGGTCGGTTTACCACCCAAGTGAGTCGCAGTGGCTGCTGCCCAGAGCACATAGGAGCCACCAGTGACTCGGTACAAGCAGTTGGGGCTCAGAAAAGATCTCCCTGGGCAGGAGCTATGGCATGGCCACTTCCCTGCTGGCTCTGCATGTTGGGGACTTTGGTAGGGCTCTCAGCTACCCCAGCCCCAAACAGCTGTCCGGACAAACACTACTGGACTGGGGAGGACTCTGCTGCCAGATGTGTGAGCCAGGTAAGAGCCTCGGCAGGGGGGTGGGGTGAGGGTGGGGGACTGCTGCTAATAAGGTTGAGCCCAAGCAGCGTCAGGCAGCCTGCAGGGCCTACAGCCATCACCTTCCTGGACTTGATTCCGGACCTCTGCTCACAGGTACATTCTTTGTGAAAGACTGCGACCGGGACAGAACAGCTGCTCAGTGTGACCCGTGCATACCAGGCACCTCCTTCTCTCCGGACTACCACACGCGGCCCCACTGCGAGAGCTGCAGGCATTGTAACTCTGGTGAGAGGGGCAGCATGTGCAGAAGGTGGCACTGAGAAAGAGTCCAGGGAGGCGAGACCAGTGGGGCTGGTTGTGGAGTCAGAGAGCTTCGGCCGCTTGAAGGCTCATGGGAAGTAGAGTCATGCCGAAACACGGTGCGCCTGGGCAGGGCATGTGGGAAGAGATCTAGTGTTTCATGGGAGACACTCGGAATTTGAGGGATGGCTGAGAAGGACTCTATTGATAGGACTGAGACAACAAAAGGATGAGGGGCCCCGTGCAGTCGCACATGTCCATAATCCCAACCACAAGGCAGGCTGAGGTGGGAGGATCACTGGATCACAGGAGTTCAAGGCCAGGCTGAAGTACATAGCAAGACCCTGTCTCACAAAAGGAAAAAAAAAAAAAAAAAACCCAACAAGATGGCACAGTAGGTAACAGTACTTGCACCAAGCCTGGCAACCTGAGTTCATTCTCTGGGCCACATGGTAGAAGGAAAGAATCAACTGGTAAGTCGTCCTCTGAGATACTCAAAAAATGAAAATATATATATAATTTAGAAAGCGCCGGGGCACAGAAGTTCCAGAAGCCCAGGTCCCAAAAAAGCAACTTCCAGCCAATGACCAGCCTGCACTCCCATACGTACATTTGCAGGTCGGCTCTTCAGGGGTGGGAGTTGGGGAACAACACCAGAAAACCAGGGCATAGCAACTTTTTTGCACAAAAGCCTTTTGGGGGGAGGAACAAATAGATCTATCATTTCTCTTAGTTTATACATGTCTAATTTTTGCAAAGGAAGAGGTAGAATATCTGCAGTCTCTTTTCAAACTCCCCTGCCGCTTTCCCACCTAGGCCAAGGATCTGGGAGGCCTGTGTCACTGTACACTAGAATAGCACAATTTAAGAGTAATGGTTGCTGGTGAGACACTTTGTGTGTAGGGAAAAAAAGAACTCTTTAATTACTGTTGCAAAAAAAACATATAACATATATATATACATATATATATAATATAACATATATATAAATGAAACTGATTTTAATAACATTAATAGAAAATATGTTCTGGAATGTGGAGGCAATTGGCTAGTAAGTTCTAGTAACAGACTCATCCAAACACTTTCAGATAAGTCCTGCAGAAATATTACACTGTGCCTAAACCAAACTGAATTATTTTCTAAGTGTTAAAAGTTTCCTATAATTAAGGCCAGGTGGTGGCACACGCCTTTAATCCCAGCATTCGGGAGGAAGACGCTGGTAGGTCTCTGAGTTCGAGTCCAACCTGGTCTACAGAATGAGTTCCAGGACAACCAGGGCTGTTACCCAAGAGAAACCCTGTCTTGAGCGGGTGGGTAGTATATGATATGCCGACAAAAAGCTTTAAAATAGCAGTGAGTAGGAAAGAAAATCATACAATCTTTTTCTACTTTCAGTTTCTGTTTCTGAGCCTGGGAAAGATAGCAGGTGGCATCAAGGGGAGGGGCAAAGGGGGCAGGTGATGAGGGAGGGGCAGGGGCAGTGAGGGAGGGGCAGGGGCAGTGAGGGAAGGGAAGGGGCAGTGAGGGGGCAGGGGCAGTGAGGAGGGCAGGGGCAGGGAGGAGGCAGGGGCAGTGAGGAGGCAGGGGCGTGAGGGGGGCAGGGGAGGGAGGGGCAGGGGGCAGTGAGGGAGGCAGGGGCATGAGGAGGGCAGTGAGTGAGGAAGGGAAGGGGCAGTGAGGGAGGGGCAGGGGGCAGTGAGGGAGGGGCAGGGGGAAAACAGGTAAGCTGCTGGGAATGGAAACATTACCCTGTGATTGAGTCTCAGGGCCTCAGGAGAGGATCAGGGGCAAGTGGGCACCCCGGTCTCTAAAGACCTGTGGTATCCTGTTTCTCCTGGCCCTCTTCTCTCCCAAGGTTTTCTCATCCGCAACTGCACAGTCACTACCAATGCTGAGTGCACCTGTTCCAAGGGCTGGCAGTGCAGGGACCAGGAATGCACAGAATGTGACCCTCCTCTAAAGCCTGCACTGACCAGCCAGGCATCTGGAGCCCCGAGCCCACAGCCGCCATCCACCCACTTACCTTACGCCACAGGTACGTAGGAGGCTGCTCCTTATCCAGTCTCTCGGGAGCCAGAAGGCCACCTGCCCAGCACTGCCCACTCCTGTTAACCCCCAGCTAGGATCTGGGCCAGCTTGTCTTCCTTCTGACTCCTGCAAAATCACAGGCTTTTGGTCCTGACATCCTGGGAGGTTTCCTGCTGTGACTCGTTCTGTCTGTTTCTCCTAGAGAAGCCACCCTGGCCCCCACAGAGACAGTTTCCCGACTCAACTGTCTATAGCCACCGGTCATGTGAGTTGTCTTCCTAATCCCCACCCCACAGAGAAAGCACTGAGGAAAGAGGCCAAAAGAACAGCCACCGGGAAACCCCTAAGCACTGGGTGAGGGACAGGGTTACCGAGCTGGGGAGAAAGGTCAGTGGATAACTAGCTGTGCAAGTGTGACGTAATCCCAGGGCCACAGGGAAAAACAGCTGAGTATGGAAGCGCATAACATCTGTAGCCCTAACACTCAGATGCAGAGCCAGTAACAGGCATAGCTAAAACAGTCAAGCTTCTAGGTCAGAGAGGAGCCCTGTCTCAAGGGACTCAGCTGGACTCTGTGTGTCCTCACACATGCACAAAAGGAGGAAGACACAGAGACAGACAGAGCTGGAGGTAAAGCAAGGGGAAGCAGAATAGATAGAGATGAGGAGAGAGGGTCTGACGGGAAGGGTGACTCCAGAGGACAGACGGGCTGAGGGGTCCAGGGTTAGAGGCCCCTCCAAAGCTTCTCAGCGTGCTCTTGCCTATCACAGCCCAGAGACCCCTGTGCAGCTCAGACTGTATCCGCATCTTTGTGACCTTCTCCAGCATGTTTTTTCGTCTTCGTCCTGGGTGGAATCTTGTTCTTCCATCAAAGAAGAAACCACGGGCCAAGTAAGACACAGGCCTTCCCTCCTGCCCTCTCAGCTCTGCTACCCACACCTAAAGCCCCCATCCCTCCCGACTCCACCCACCTACTCTGGCTCCTCAAGTGTCCTTCCCACAGGCTCCCCTAGCCCCTCACCTCCCAGCCCTCCACTTGGGCTTCTCTCCTCTCTCCTCTCCACCGCTGACCCACACGTGGCTAACTGTCTTTGCACAGATGAAGACAGCCAGGCAGTGCCTGAGGAGCGTTGTCCTTACAGCTGCCCCAGGGAAGAAGAGGGCAGCGCCTTCCCTATCCAGGAAGACTACCGGAAACCTGAGCCTGCTTCCTACCCCTGATCGGGTGCTAGGTGGGGCCCTTTGGCTGAGGCACCATCCAAAGAGCTCCCCTACCATGGTCATCAGAACCCTTTCCTGTGTATATGCAAACTGTCCTTCTGAGACCGACAGGGACAAGAGCAGGATCCCAGTGTGTGGTCCAGCAAGCTGGGGGAGACTCAGGCTCTAGATGTAAAACATAAAACACACTGACTCTAAATGAAGCCTTCCGGCTGGCAAAACTACATGCCGGGGGTGAAAATGCCCCACCAAGGGTTCCAGAAAGGACTTGGCAGTGAGGAGCACATCGTGTTCTGCCAGAGGACCAGAGTTTGACTCCCAGTGCTGTCAGATGGATCAAAACCAGCTGTAACTCTAATATCAGAGGACCTGACACTTTTGACCTCCTCTGGCACCTACAAACACACACACAAACACACCACACACACATACGCACACACACATGATTAAAAATAAAATTTAAATGTGATGGGCCACCAGCAGGTCCCCTGGTGCCAGAAGGACTGACTGCCACAAGCGACACTATTCACATACACACAGACTTCCTGGCTTTGGTTCTGTCTTCTCTGTAAGCTGTGACAGTACTGTGGGAAAGCTGAGGACTTTCTCTTGGTTGAGCTAAAACTATAAATAAATTCATTTGTCTACTTCTGTACGCATTGTCCTCTTCTCTCTGTGTGGGCAAACACTGGAACCCAGGGCCAGGCCTGATGACCCAGGGACTCTAATAACAAGATAGCTGTGGAAATTCTCCACATGCTATTTCCCTTCCTACAAAATTAGGAGGGAAAAGCAAGAGGAAGAAAATCCGAAGGGTGACAGGAAGTTGGGAAGAAGGATGAAGTGTGAATGCTAACTTCAAACACCCATGCCTATATATGAAACAAAACAAACGACCCCCTCAGTGTGGCCCTGTGTGCTGGTAATTCAAGGGGTTAGGGGTGTGGCAAGGGCGGGGCCTGGAGTGGAGACAGCAGGAGATCACTGTGCTTGTTGGCCACCAAACAATTCCAGATTCAGAGAGAGACCCTGTCTCTGAAGAATAAGGTAGAGTAACAGAGCAAGACACCCAGTGCCCTCCCTGACCCTCCACACACGGGCACTGCTGGGCATACTCACCCCAACACAAGAGTATATATATACCGCATACACACAAATGCAAATCAAAGTAGGCTTCACGATGTAGCTGTCCAGCCTCCTAAAACTCCAATCCTACAACCAGGCCACACCCATCTCATCCGTGGGATCATGGATCCGAACTGGGAGTTGTCACCAGGGCAGACCAAAAGGATTCACATGGACTGAAGGGGAGAAGGGTCCAGACTACCGGGGAGTCTATCTTCTGGCTCCACCCCCTCTCTAGCCTTCTCATAGTTGGGGCTGATGGGAAACCTGATGTGATACCAGGTTTGGAAATCACCTGGGGATTTCTTGGGTGCAGAGTGGACAGAAGGGAGAACCGGGAGCAGGGTTCTGGCTGCTGCTGTGACTGGCCTCGGGCCACAGAGGCAGTTGAAAAGTGAAAGTGAAAGAGAAACAGATTCAAGAAGAGAACAGGAGACCACAGGTGCTAAGTAAGGGTGCTCAAAGAGCCCCCTGTTCAGCCAGAGATCACGAGCAGGGGAACTGTGGAGAAGGCAGCCAGCCTGAGAGGAAGAGCCCGGGAGGAGCCTCCATGGGCTCCGAGCCCATCTGGTGTCTGCTGCTCTGTTTGGCTGTCTCTGGGGCGGCAGGGACTGGTGAGTGAGACCTGGCTGGGGCTTGGGGGAGGGGGAAGCTCTGAGCTGAAGGAGCCCCCGGAAGCCACCTACTCAGAACAGCACCAGCTTGTCTACTAAGCCTGGCAAATGAGTGTGGCACTCACAAACTATGAACCAATTTGGAGAGGGGTACAGCAGAGAACTCACAGAAAAGAGAGGCTTCCTCTGTGGAAAGGCAGGGTGTTACCATTCTGTGGGAGAGATCATTGTTCTGAATTGAACCCTTAGAAGAGGAAGGGGCTCCCCAGGCTAAGAAATCACTTGGGAAGTGATTCCTGGTGGGCGTGGCTATGGCAGAAAGCAGAGGCCTCTGGGAAGGTTGGATGATGAGAAAATGGTTGCCGATATCCCTAGGAACAGCAAGTGCCCTCCCCTGTGGCAATATTTCCTTTTTTTTTTAACCTGAGAATTCTTTCAAAAAATTCCCTTGCATCTCACAGCTGAAATCCAGAAATATAAAAGCATAAATCCCTCTGGCTTTGAGCAGGACAGATCTAGCACTTGAAATAATTCAGAGCAGTTGCCTGAGTAGCAGGTGCCTCACCAGAGGCTACGTTTATAGATGACGTAATGACACCCAGACAGTGGGACCCAGAAGGCAACTTTACCTGATGATCAGCCTGTTTGGTGAAGGGTAGGAAGCAAGTATGAAGAAGAGGGTGCTTGTTTCACTTTCCTGCAGACCCTCCCACAACGCCCCCCACAGCAGAAAGACGGTGGCAGCCCACGGACATCGTCTTAGACTGCTTCTTGGTGACAGAAGACAGGCATCGAGGGGCTTTTGCCAGCAGTGGGGACAGGGAGAGGGCCTTGCTTGTGCTGAAGCAGGTACCAGTGCAGGATGATGGCTCCCTGGAAGGCATCACAGATTTCCAAGGGAGCACGGAGACCAAACATGATTCACCTGTTATCTTCGAGGCCTCAGGTAAAAGCTACCCATCCTAGGCTTCCTCCATAGGGATAGCCCCGTTCCCAGTCCTATCTACCCACACCTGCCTCCCATCCAACGTCACTTCTGTGTGCTGCCCTTCTTCCCAGTGGACTTGGTACAGATTCCCCAGGCAGAGGCTTTGCTCCATGCTGACTGCAGTGGGAAGGCGGTGACCTGTGAGATCTCCCAGTATTTCTTCCGGGCCAGACAAGAGGCCGCTTTGAGAAAGCACATTGGTTCATCAGTAATATGCAGGTATCTAGAGGGGGGCCCGGTGTCTCCATGGTGATGAAGACTCTGAGAGATGCTCAAGCTGGAGCTGTCTGGCACCCTACGTTGAACCTACCCCTGAGCCCCCAGGGTACAGTGAAGACTGAAGGTGAGAAAACAAAATGCAATGGCACAAGAAAGATTTCTTATTGTATTGTGTGTGTGTGTGTGTGTGTGTGTGTATACATGCCACAGCACACAGGTAGAGATCAGAGGACAACTTGTGGGATCTCTCATGTGGGTTCCAGGGATTGAACTAGTTCACTAGGCCTGGCAGCAAGCATCTTTACCCACTGTGCCATCTCAATAGCCCCAAGATGTTTCTTCAGGGTTTTTGTTGTTGTTTGGTTCGTTGGTTTTTTTGGGTTTGTTTTGTGGTGAGAGATGGGATAGAAGGAAGAAAACGAATATCACATAGGTCCTCCTGAGGTACCCCATAGACTTTCATCTTTTCTTGCTAAAATATCCTGAGTCAAGAGGAGGGGATGTAGCCGGGCAGTGGTGGTGCACACCTTTAATCCCAGCACTTGGGAGGCAAGAGGCAGGGATTTCTGAGTTCAAGGCCAGCCGGTCTACAGAGTGAGTTCCAGGACAGCCAGGGCTACACAGAGAAAACCTGTCTAAAAAAAAAAAAAAAAACAAAATAAAAAAAGAAGGGCCGGGAGACCCCGTCCGCCACGCAGGCTCTTCCTTTCCGATCCGCCATCGTTGGTGAGCCGCAGCCACGATGCAGATTTTTGTGAAGACCCTTACGGGGAAGACCATCACGCTCGAGGTCGAACCCTCGGACACTATAGAAAATGTAAAGGCCAAGATCCCAGGATAAGGAAGGAATTCCTCTGATCAGCAGAGGTTGATCTTTGCTGGCAAGCAGCTGGAAGATGGCCGTACTTTGTCTGACTACAACATTCAAAAGGAGTCTACCCTTCATCTGTGTTGAGACTTCGTGGTGGTGCTAAGAAAAGGAAGAAGAAGTCGTACACCACTCCCAAGAAGAATAAGCATAAGAGGAAGAAGGTTAAGTTGGCTGTGCTGAAATATTATAAGGTGGATGAAAATGGCAAAATCAGCCGACTTCGTCGAGAGTGTCCTTCTGATGAATGTGGTGCTGGAGTTTTCATGGTAGCCACTTTGACAGGCATTACTGTGGCAAGTGTTGTCTGACTTACTGCTTCAACACAACCAGAAGACAAGTGAGTTTGTGATGAGTTAAAAAGAAGGAACTGAAAAAAATAAAATAAAAATAAAAAAAGAAGAAGAAGAGGGGATGGTGGGAGATCCTTACTCAAACAAGCGTCAAAACATAACAATCATCGGGTATTTTCTCTAAAGTAGAGATGCCTTTTATCTCACTGGGCTGTCGTGGGGAAGCAATGCATGAGGACACTGTGTCGACACACGTTGTCATTGCTCTCTTATTCAGCCAAACTCCTGTTTCCTCCCAGGGAAGGCAAGTCCAGTCTGATGCTTTGTGGCAATTACAGCAGAGCACAGGGAGACGGATGCTCAGCACCTTTTATTAGTGAGGCCAAGCCCACATCCTCTCCCACTCAGTACCTCCTACCACGTTTAAAACCAAAAGGGAACATGATGACAGGCACCTGGAGAGTCTAGTTCAATATTTTACCTCCAAAAAGGAGAAAATCAAGTCCACAGAAGATGGAGATGAGGGGGCTCCTCTCCCATCCCTGCAAACCCTAAAACTTTAGCCTTTGGCATTAGTTTGTCCCATACTGAGGACCGAACCCAAAGCCTTGTGCTAAAGGTGAGCTCTACCACTGGGCTGCAGCTACAATTCCTTTCTCAGTTTTACTGTGAAATAGGGCTCTCACCCAGGTGCCCAGGCTGGCCTGGAACTTGTGATCCTGTCATGCTTCCTCAGGGGCTGATGGTACAGGCATGCACTGCCACACCCACTGGCTATAAGGCTCTTTCTAAATGTGCCTTACCACATCAGGAAAGGTGGCCAGCATCTCCTATCCTAGGCTGTGGGTGGCTTAGTGCTTCTCCCTTTTTGAGCTTATTCAAATGTACAAATAAATGAAATAACATATACCCACACAGCCTTGACTTATTTCTGACCTATTTAATCAACTATCATAGCTCCCCTCTGCCTCTACTAAAATAGATATTCTCCCCTGAACTGACTTAGCTGTAGGTACCACAACACTTCACCCCCTAATGCTCCTGTGTGCAGTTGTAGCTGACAGCTCAAAGTCCAGGCCATTCTGCTTCACAATCACCAGTGATCTCAGAAGCATACCAAGGCTGGGGAGTGCTCTACTCATAGTAACAAGGGGTCCAGTGCACACAGGACTTAATAGTATTTTATTCCTAAGAGTTGACTAGTAAACCTGGACTGGTTGTACACATCTGCAGTCCTAGCACTAGAGAGACTGAAGCAAGATCGTCGGTTCAGGCTCTCATGAGTGCCATGTGGCCCCTGTGGGGCCATTAATTTGTGGCTCCACTGGACAAGCAATGAACTCAGTCAGTACCACTGTCCGGGAAGGGAGCTAGAGAAGCTGTCTGGCCACAGCTCAGAGGCCAGGTGACCTTAAGGAAGAAATAGTCTGTAAGTCGCCCTTGTTTTCTCTCTACAGTGGAGTTCCAGGTGACATCAGAGACCCAAACCCTGAATCACCTGCTGGGGTCCTCTGTCTCCCTGCACTGCAGTTTCTCCATCGCACCAGGCCTGGTCCTCACTGCCATCGAGTGGCGGCTGCAGCATCAAGGCAGTGGCCGGCTGGTATACAGTTGGAAGACAGGGCAGCGGCAGGCTAAGCGCAAGGGTGCTACACTGGAGCCTGAGCAGCTGCTCACGGCTGGCAATGCCTCTCTCACCTTACCCGACCTCACACTGAAGGATGAGGGGAGCTACATCTGCCAGATCTCTACCTCTCTGTACCAAGCTCAGCAGATCATGACACTTAGCATCCTGGGTAAGGTCTGTCTTGGTTTTTCTGGGATAAGGAAGAGGGAGGTGCCTATGGGAATGTTTCCCAGACTAGAATCCAAACCCAGAGATAATTTCCTGAGGGAAGGAATGAATTCCCACAACCCAAGCACCATCTTCATTCTCGAGGCACAAGTGGCATCAGATCAGGAGTCTCACTGAATGCCAAGATAAATTCCCCCAAGAAATAACTAGATCAGAATCAAAAACCCTGGGCTGGCCATCTATAATTTCAGTCCCCTTTACCGTTTCCTTAAGAGGGACCCTACAGGTGTCCAGGCAGAGAAGTAAATCACAAAGAGAAAGAAACCTTGATTCAGATAGACTTGTTTAACCTGGATCAGACTTGGGAAGTCTGATACAAGGTGTTTATCCCCAACAAATTTAAACATAGTATAATTTGGAAAAAAAAAGTTTCCTTATAATACAATCCCCTGTAATTATATCAAAACTAACTTAAAGTACATGTCATTTCTTCCAAGAAAATGGGTTCTAGAGATAGGCTACCTATACTAGCTTAAGGGCCTAGGAAAGGCTCTGAGATGTTCTCAGTCATACAAATAGTGAAGAGGTCATTTGGGCTATTAACCACTTCTGGTCTTGGTTTTGGGAGCTTGGGGGAGCCCCGATTATACAGATAATGTAAGGGTCATTTAGATTACCACACCTCCAGTCCTGGTTGGAGGAGCTTGGTATGGCCTGGCCCAGCAGACAATGCAGCTCATTAGGCTAATAATCACTTCCAATACCCAGCTTTCGGGATAGAAGAACAGATTTTTGTTTTTACATCTTTACCTACATGCTTCATTCCTGGTTGCTCTGGAGATCTGTGGCCACAAGGACCTTCATGTTATGTTCCCAGCACTTGATGAAGGGGAAACAGTCAATTAAGGCCAGGCAGAAAGAACAGTTCTGATCACAATAAGCAATCACTGGCTTACAGAAGTGATAAAGAGAAAACGAAAGGATATGTGGCTCAGTGGTACAGCACTTGCTAGTACTTGCAAGGCCCTAGGTTGAATTCCCAGCTCTATTTTTAAAAGAGGGGGGGGCCATGCTGGCCAGTTCCAGCAAATGACTCCTTTTATGACCTTGTCCAGGAATAGCCATCACCGCATCTCTAGGAATAGCCATCACCCCAGCATCTTGAAACACTGAAAAGTTTCAGTCTCCATAATGTACCTTCACTCTTAAGAGGCGTCGGACTCCTCTGCAGGCTCTAGTCGGATACCTCTAAAATCTTACTCCTTGTTCTTTCTCCAGCTCCCCCCAAAGTACAACTGAACTTGACAAACAAGGACCCACTGCCCTCCCTCATCTGCAGCATTGCTGGCTACTATCCTCAGGATGTGGGAGTGACGTGGATTCGAGAGGAGCTCGGTGGAATTCCAGCCCAAGTCTCTGGGGCCTCCTTCTCTAACACCAGACAGAGCGTGATGGGAACCTACAGCATTTCTTCCATGGTGACAGCTGAGCCAGGCCCCACAGGTGCCACTTACATCTGCCAAATTACCCACGTCTCCCTGGAGGAGCCCCTTAGAGTCAGCACGAGAGTTCTGCCAAACACAGGTACTGGGAGTGTTTTTTCTCTTCCCACATTCAGGCTGGGAGTCCCCCACTTCCAGGTCGGCTTTGTGCGGATGCCCATGCACTTCCTCAGTTCCACCTTCTGCACACTCTTGACTGTAGCTTTCCAGAGTGGCAGCCTCTACCACTACGAATCCCCAGCCTCCAAATACTGAGATGAGTAAGCTTGGGCTGGATATCAGGGTGAAGTGCTGTTCCTTCCCACTAGGAGCTGCAGAGACAAGCTGAGGCAGGTAGGGAAGAAGACCCAAAACAGCCCCGCTCAAGCTCAGCAGGAAGGGAGCCCTTAAGACTGGAAGCACAGTCCATGTGAAAACCAATGGTACAATAGCCTCCAGAGAACCTGGGGCATGGCTGTAGCTGAGGGTATGTGAGAGAAAGAGCAATGCCTGCACACTAACATGACCAAGCACTGTCAACTCAACTTTCAAGATTGATTTTAATATTTTATGTGTTTGAGCGGTTTGCCTGATGGAAGTGCACCATGTGCATGCAATGCCCATGGAGGCCTGAAGAGGGCATTAGACACACACACAGACACCCGGCACTGGAGGTACAGTTGCTTGTCAGGCACCATGTGGGTGCTGAGAATGGAACCCAGGTCCTCTGCAAGAGCAGCAAGAGCTCTTGACTCCTTAGCCAACCCTGTTCCCCCAATATACTCAACTTTTAAGGATGATCTCACACATCACAGCTGTTTATTTTTGGAAATGTGTCTGACTGAGTAGGCTGACCTCGAATGCCCCTGCCAAGCCAGCAGCCCTCCTACTCAGCCTCCCAAATAGCTGGGACCACGACACCTTCCCATGTCCAGAACTCATCTTACAGATGAGTAAGCGGTTTTGCAGACCTGAGCAGTTTGCCAAGGTTCTCCACCAATATCGGTATAGGGAACACTGTAACCAAAGGCAAACTGAATGACCTCAAATGTTTACACCCTATATTTTCGATGGGCCATACACTTTGTCCAAAGGCCACAGAATGTTGCAGTTTTAGGAAAATAATAATAAATAAAAAATAAAAAGATGTCCACAATGAAATATCTAAGAGCTCAAGGCACCGTTTGAACTAGACTATAGTCTAGACTATGAGCTTCCTCGAAGCTTACCTTTTGTTCTGGCCACAGCATTCCCCAGCTATCTGCTGATAGTCACTGGGGTAACCTCATTCACTTCTGAGAAACATTTTCAGATGTCCTTAGGTAGAATAGAGTATAGTGGGGTGTGCCTATAATCACAGCACTAGAAGGCTGCGGCAGGACTGTAAGTTCAAGCCAGCTTGGACATCATGAGACCCACCTCAGAACAATGAAGCCCTGATGCAGTAGAGGCAGAAAAGCAACACATAAATTTGACAGTCTTGAACAAGAGCAGGTGCTGCTGTGTGCACGGCCCACATCCTTCCACTAGGATCCACAGCCCAGGCCTAAGGGGGGGTACTATAGGACGAGGCCTCGGCATGTGGTCTTGTGCTCACTTTCACCCACAGAGCGAGCGGAGCCTTCGGCGTCATCGTTGCCAGCACTGTCTTCCTTTTTGCGCTGTTGATTCTGGGACTTCACAAACAGCAAGGTGAGTTTGTAGATTAACCTACTCCCAAGTACCTGCCCAGCAAACCAGCGATGAAATCCAGTGTGCTGAGTTCCAGATGTTTCTACCTACCTCAACATCTACTTTTGGAATTATCCCAATTGAAAACAATCTCGTTCTGTTTTCTCTCAGCTTCTTCGTCAAGGTCCATCAGGACTATGAGGCACTCTGGGTAGCTGCTTGCCTGCCTCCGAGTACAAAGTAAAGTACTCGTGTTCTGGCTATCTAAAGGACTCTGCTAAGGTGTGGAGCTGAGGCAGGCCTGAGGTTAGCAGCACACTGGGAGTGAGGTACTGGCCCTGGTCTGTACAAGTCTCTGCCTTCCTGTGCTACTGAGAAAAGAACCCTGGGCTGATGAAAAGGGATGGGACAAGAGGAGGGCAGAATTATCAGAGCGGAGGCTAATGCCATCTATGTGAGGTGTTAAGAAATCGGGGGGAGGGGGGTTGGGAGGGGCCCAGGGGACGGTTACCTAGAAAGGGCTCTCTATTCTCAAAGAAGGGGAAGGAGAATGGGTGGGGCGTTCTTCATGAGGATGTACTAGAAGGAGAGAGGGAGCTGATATTGGAAAATAAAATGAATAAAGTAAAAAAAAAAAAAAAAAACAAATATAAAAAATTATCTTAGAAAAAGGATCAAGAAGGGGCAAGTGAAGGGAAGAGAGGCTGTCACCGCTCCAAACGCTAACGCTGTCAAAATAAAAACATGCTGTCTACAGAGCACTTTCTTCTTTCTCCCTGTTGGTTCCAAACGGTCTTCACTGCCCCAACTTGTAGTGTCGAGGGATGCAGCAGAGGCCCGAGAGGCCTCCCATCATCAGACATTAGGCTTCTGACCCTTCAGACATTGGGGAGAGTCAGACTACACTCCCTCAGCTGCAGGAGAGGCCCCTGGCTCACTGCTAGAAATGCCTTATGGATTCGATGGACCCGAGCCTAAAAAACGGTGGATTATGAGGTCTGTTATCAAAAAGGAAAACTGGGGGGGGGGGGGGTGTAGATGGGAGATAGCGACCAGTGGCTAGGAACATTGGTGGCTTTTCTAGATGACCTGGATCTGGTTCCCTGAGCCACAAGGTCGCTCAAAACCGATCTGTTGTAACTATTTCCGGGAGATCGAGCACCCTCTTCTGGCCTCCTTGGGCACCAGGCATGCATGTAGTACACACATACATGTAGGAAAAACAAGTATACATATAAGATAAAAACAAATACATCTTTAAAAATATTTGTGTATCCATGTGTGCCTATGTGTGTGTATGTGCCCAAGTATGCAGATACCTACAGAGGTCAGATGATTGCAGGTGTGCTTGTATGTGTGTATGTGGTGGCACCACATGCATGCAGAGGTCAGACGAGGCACTGGGTCTTCTGGAACTCAGCTACTGCAGGTGTTAGTGGCCATGTGGGTGCTGGAAATTGGACCTGGGTCCTCTGAAAGCTCTTTTAGATTTATTTATCTTACCATTTCATATGTGTTAAGTGTTTTGTGTGCTAGTGTGTATACTACTTGTGTGCCTGGTACCAGGAGAGAGCATCAGATCCCCTGGACTGGAATTACAGGTGGTTGTCAGCCCTCATGTAGGTGGTATAAATTGGACCCAGGTCCTCTACAAGAGTAACAAGTGCTCTTAACTGCTGAGCCAACTCTCCAGCCCTAAATAAAGATTTTAAAAAATAAGTTGAGAATGGCAGTGCATGCTTTAATCCCAGCACACGGGAGGCAGAGGCAGGGGGAATCTCTCTGAGTTTGATGACAGCCTGGTCTACAGAGTACATTCCAAGGCAACCAGGGCAACAAAGAGAAACTTTGTCTCAAGAAAGAAAAAGGATTTCTGGGTTTAGAAGCTAGTTTTTGCAGCCACTATTAGGAACAGAACAATGTCCTAAAAGGAGGTGGGGGAGGGGCTGGAGACATGGCCCAGTGGCCCAGTGGTTGGAGCACTGGCTGCTCCTGCGGAGGGTCTGGATTTGCTTCCCAACACCCACATAGGGTCAGGACAGGATCTTTGTATCCCAGGCTGTACTGAAATTCACTATGGATGTGGCTTACAATCATCTGTAACTCTAGTCCCAGTGGAATTGGATGCCAGGCACACATGTGGTATAAATACATACATGCAGACAAACACCCACATGTATACAATAGGAATAGATCTTAAAGTGAACTTGCTATTCCAGAAGAATTAGTATGGAGAATCCACGTACGAGGCAAGCACAATGGGCACACTGGAAATCCTGTCTTGAAAAACTAAAGAAAATTAAAATTAAACTGAGGAAAGGAGCAAACCATGCATGAGAATCAAGGAGGTACGGGCTGGAAGCCTCCCCCAGGTCCAACCTTAAGATGTGACAAACAGGTAGAGGTGACTAGGAGAGTCTGAGAAAGCCGGCAAGTATCTGCCAGCATGTGGTGCCCACTCAGCTTCCTGTCAGCACTTCCTGTCACAGCACCAAAAAGGCTGGCTGCTTCATGTATGAAGGCTAAGACACAGACCACTTCCGCTGCCAACACAGAGACTTTAATCTCCAGAAAGACCAAAGAATACACACATCAGTCCTTCTGGCCTAGAGCTAACACAGGACAACACCTTCTCCCCATCCCCAGCACAGCCCAAACAACAATCAAGTCGATGTTGTGGTAGGAATTTGTATTTTTTCGCCTTTGTTGAGAATACATGAGATTGGTAAATATGTCACATGCCTTTGGTGGAAGTACAACTCTTACTACTATACATAAACTGTGAGACTGGGTTAGGAAAGAGACAGGTAATGACAGACACGATGAAAACCCCACATCATCTCATGGCAAACAAAGAAAGAGATGTGGGAAGCTTGGCTTCAACTGAGTGCAGAGTCCCAGGGTTAGTTGCATATTTGCTCATGCACATGGGTGGGAAGGAAAGAAGACCGCAGAGACACAAAAGGGGCTTCAGGGTGAGGTGAGAAAGAAAGTAGAAGGACTAACACCCCCAGCAGAACGAAGCCAACTACACCTGGCAAACCTTAGAGGGACAGAAACCCAGGCAATCATGCCCGTGCTGTGGCTGGGTGCCCAACAGGGTAAATATGCTCCAGGCTCGGGACACACCGAGGACAGTGTTGGTTCTTCTCCAGCGGTGACCCCCCTGCACTAGGCAAAGGGATGCCCAGAGGATAGTGAAGACCTTCGGGGGACGTTGGGAGGGTACACTGACTGCTTTCTTCCAGCTCTTCAGTCCTGCCCTGAGGCAGCACGAAGGGAACGTGGGAAATGGGCAAAGGGAAAGGAAAGATGGTTCTGCAGAATGAAATGCTGCTGCGTGGGCAGTGGGCACCCAGCCTGGCACGGCCCCGCCTCTTCCTGCTTGTGGACCACAGGACAGAGAATAAAGGTCTGAGAACACTCCCCTCCTCTTCCTCCCGGCACCTGGCTGTATCCCATGCAGCATCCTATCATGAGGCTCCCGAGAAAGACTGAGCAGCTCCTATCCTCGGTTCCAACAAACACAGAGCATGCAGTGAAAGGAAGGAGCAATGCAGAATGACGGGCACGGTGGCTACAGAGAGAGAACTAATGGGATTGGCAGGCAGCTGCGGATTCGAGGCCCCGTGCCACACAGCAGTGCGGTACACCGACACAGCCTGGACCCTCCTAGCCAAGACTGAGCTGTGGGGTCTGTGGACTTCTCTAAACCTGAAAGGCCGTCCTGCCTCATCTCTGTCGTACACACAGGGTAGCGTGGAGGAAAGCGTTCCGTGGGAGCCTGCGGGTCTTGCCGTGTAACTCTCGTTTCTCATCATCAACAGTAAGGGGCTATAGGACTTTCATTAGTGACATGGCTAGAAGCATGTCCCTGAAGCTTGTGATTTTCAAAGCCCCTGATTCACTGAAATTTTTGGTGCCTTCGTGAACAACATCAAATGCTTCAGACAACATGGAGTTAGCGTCTAGTCACAAGCATGTGGGGCAGCTTCTAGAAAGTAAGAGTGTCATGCCGTTTTTAAAACCAGAAAGTACGTCTTTCCTAGGCCTGCAGAGAATGAAGTGAAAGCCTGTAAAGTTCCCCAGAGACACAGAAAATCTTGTACTGACAGATAAATAGTAGCTACAAAATATGAGTTTGACTTTTTCTAAAAGGGATTCGAAGTTGGTCTTTAAACAGACCTGTGGGACCCAAGACAGGCCTGCTATGGAAAGAAAGTTCCAAATGAGGACAGCAGGTAGTATTAATTCCACATATAATAACATATACATATACATATACATATACACTAGCAGCAAACTACTACTTCCCAACTCTTCTTGCTCCCCTCCTGACAAAGGCCAGCCTTTCTCAGTGACGCCATGGACACAAATACCCTTCTCCTTCCCTCAGCCATACTAACTTCTCAGACACTTCACCTCTGCCATTCCTGTCCCCTCCTTCCCTTAGCTACAACTCTTTTAAGCTCCAGGGTACATGATAACTGGGTAAGGAGGAGGTTCCAGCTGTTCTCTCAGGACTGATTTCAGGACTGTGCCACGAGCAGCATTTCGAGTTTTGCGAAGAGTGCAAATGAATGCAACAAAAAAGGAAGGGTCATGGAGAAGCCGGGGCCAGGATGGAGAACAGAAGATGGAGGAGTTTGTTGAGAGAGCAAACAGAGGGGAAGAGACATGAGCTTGGATGGCAATGGAGAACAGGGAAGGGATGGCACATTCTCAAGTAAAAAAGTAGACTGGACACAGGAATCAGGAAGTCCCAGACGGAGAAGAAAAAGAGAGACAGGAGAGAACAAGAGGGCAGGTTACGGCACATCACTAGACATTCAGGTCTCTCAGTAACAGGCACCCCAGCCCCAAGGTCTCCCTTGGACCCAAGCCAGTGACAAAGAGCACCATGCCACCTCCTCAGCAGAAGGGGCAGTCTTCCCACAATTCTTTGCAGGGGGAGGCTTGTCCATCAAGGAAAGTCCTTGGTTTTGCCCTTCCTCCCTCCCTCCAGGCGACGATCCCCCAGCAGCCGTCTCCATACCTCTGCAGAGCAGCCCCGCTCCCCAGGCAGCAGGCAGGCAGGCAGGCAGGGCTGGGAGAAGACTCAGGGCCTTCCCACCTCTTCACCCCATCAGCGACCGCAGCGATACTTACTTATAATTACTACCACGATGATGGCACAGATAGCTCCCAGCATGATCATCATCTAAGGGAACAGGGGCAGAGCATGAGTCTTGCACTCAGGGGCACAGGACCTGCAACCTCAGGTTGTTCGCTTCCTGTTGCCTTTTTTTGTTTTTCTTGGAATTCCAATGGATAAGCAAACTTTGTGAAGTATCTGCTGGGGCTACAGAAGTTGTGGCTATTAAGTACATAGACTGAGCCAGGGTATGGCTTCTTGGGGGTCTGAGGAAAGAGCCAGGTGAGAATTTCTGCAGAAGACACTAATGGGAAGAAGCCACTTCACTAGTCTGAATTCTAAATTCCTCTACATAGGGCTTTCTCAGTGGTTCTGAGTACTCTAGCATACCCTGGTGGCCAATACAGGTAATACATATGAAGGAGGCTTCAGATTTCAGAGGAAAGAAAATGAGAAGTTAGGGCTTCTCTTGCCTCCCAAGAGCGGTGCGAGGCAGGAAAAGCTGGAGAGGGCAGGGAACCTCACCTTGCAGTTTTTCCACCAATACTTCCTTTTTAGCTTGGCAGCACTGCTCTCGAATACTGAGGCTCCAGCCTGCAAGGCGTCAGCTCGGTCATCCAGCTCTGACAACTTCTGGTCCCTCTCCAGGACCTTGTCCACATTCACTCGCATGATGTCCACTACCTGAGGAGATTGCAGAAATACAGATGCTGAGATCTCCCCACTAGAGACAGAGAAAACGAATAATGCCTGGGAGATCACAAGCCAAGGCCTCTGAATCCATGGGATGGTTGCCCGCCCGCTCCTAACCCCACCCCACCCCCAGCCTTTCTCCTGTAAAAAAGAGGAAGACAGGTAAGCCTTGACTTAGACATTCTCTCGGAGTGTGCCAGGTGCCTACCTCCTCCACTTGTGCCTGGGTTTGCTGTAATCGTCTGTTACTGGTCGTATTGGGAGGAGGACCAGGAGGACCCCCACCAGGGGCAGCCCCTTCAGTCCCTTCAGCAGGTGGCTGAGCTGGAGCAGACCTGTGAAGAGAAGCAAAGAGTACACAAAGTAACTGAGACAAAAAAGAATCAAATGTGTCCTCACACTACCAAAGCAAATGCTGAACGAAGACGGAAGGCATCTTAGCTCCTCAGCCGTCCCAAGCAAGTGCTGAGATGCAGACTCACACATCCTCTGGCACAATGGCCACAGGGACAGATACACCAGCCTTGACATACATGGAACTCGCTTGGCCATTCACATGAAATAAAATGGGACGACCCAATCCAGGGCAAGAGAAACTTGTAGAAAACACTAAATTGTAAGGATGTTTCAACTCTGAAGTTTGAATATGAAAGGGGCAAGCTAATGACCCTGCTTATGGGGGGGGTCTGGTTCCCGGTTATGCTTCACACTGTAACTGGCACATTACAGCTGCTGCAAAGAGAGTTTGGAGAATCACCTAAAGCAAAGTCTGTAGAGGTGGAACGAATCAGGGCTGTTTGTGTTGTTCTTGACAGGGAAGATAAGAGTTTCATTTAAATTGAATCTGAGGCCTAAGACAATTATACTAGTTGTTCCAAAAAGCACAGAGCAGAAGCAAAAATGCTAGAAACAGTCCTCAGTATGCACGCAGCAGACACTGTGTCCACTCTTCTTCAGACTGGGCGATGTCTCAGGATAGTCTCCTAGTCCCATGTCAGAAAAGGAAGCTTGAACTACACCGCTGTGCACATGAGGACCAGCCTCTCCTCCAGCACTGAGGGCAAGGTGTTGCCACGGCCTCAGAGGGGAATAGTCCAGAGTGGGTTTACTTTGGTTTCATTTGTGTTTTGGTTGTTTGTTTTGTTTTGAGATGAAGTCTCACAAAGCCTTGGGTATACTGGAACTCTCTATGTAGACCAGGCTAGCCTGAAATGTAGATCCACCTGCCTCTGCCTCCCATCTGCTGAGGTTAAAGCAACTGTGGGGCCTTGAAGATAATATGAGTTCCCAGAATCAAACTTATGAAAGACGCTTTTTCCTGCCATGGTGGAGACCACACAAGCAAGGTAAAGAGAGAAATCTAAAATTTGATGGAGAATAGAAATTCTTCGGCGGTGGTGGCGCACGCCTTTAATCAGCACTGAGAGAGGCAGGCATTCTGAGTTCGGGCCAGCTGTCTACAGAGTGAGTTCAGACAGCCGAGTACACAGTACCAGTCCGAAAAACAAAAAAAGAAAAAAAAAAAAAAAAAACAAAAAAAAAAAAAATTCTTAAATGCTAAAAAAAAAAAGTATCTGTAGAAAAGTCCAAGAGTAAGTACAAAGGTTAAGGCACCAGAACGTTGCTGAGGAAGTAAATTCTTTGATTAATTACAACAGAATTAATATGTAGACTCTCCTTTTCCATAACTAAGTGAAATCTTCTAGACAAGATGTCGTAGCCCCTCAGAGAGACTCTATTAGCAGATTACACCGGCTTCTTCCACTTTAAAGGGTCGCTCTCCCATTTCCTTCCTAGCCAGAGGAAGATGCAATGACATGAGAGCCACAGGATCTGCACTGCTACTGAGCTAGCTAAGCAATCTAGTCCTAGACCAGAGGCAGAGATTTCAATGAATTGGTAGCAGCGAGTGTTGGAAGGAGTCCAGAATGGTAGCACCAATGACAAGATTAAGGTCAGAGACCTTGTGATTCCCTGCTAGCCACCATGCTTTCTCTACCTCCTTCCAAACATCACACATGAAACTACCTGATCACATATGAATCAGCCAGTCAGCTAAGATGGACCCCTCCCCCACCCCAAACACCTAGCTCTATGGGCTTGTAAAAACTGCACACAATGTTAAAAACCATAGAACTCAAGGAGAACGGATAAAATGACTGGAAAGCTTTAGAGGGTTCACTTCACTTACTATATGTTGGGAGGTAGAAACACTCCACCCTAAGCTATCCAGGGAGTTATAATCCTTATGTAATACAAAATTCTCACCCCCTCCCTTGGTCAATAGAAGCAACACAAGCAGAGTGTGGTGGTGCACACCTTTAGTCCCAGCACTTGGAAGACAGGGGCAGGCAGCTCTCTGAGTTCAAAGCTAGCCTTGTCTATAGAGGGAATTCTGAGACAGCCAGGGATACACAGAGAAACCCTATATGGAAAAGCCAAAGGAGAGAGGAGAGAGGAAGAAAGAGAGAAAGGGAGGGAAGGAGGAAGAAGAAAAAAGAGGAGAGGGAAAGAGGGAGAGAGGGGGAGAGAAAGAAGAAGAGAACAAATACAAATGCATCTAGCACCAGGCAAGAGATCCAGATAATAAATGAAAAGAAAAATCCTTCATTGTGTGCTATGTGATCCTAAAGGGAGGTTCTTAATTTATCTAGCCACAGATCTTCAGAAGGGGACTTCAGCTAAAGACTAAACTAGGTGTTTTGGATAAAATGAAGAAATTCACTGCTCTCCTATTTCTCCTCCAATATTGGGCTAGGACTTGATCACTGGAAATCACCTTAGCATAAACGGCTGCATTAGGATCTCATACCACTGTCCCCTGAGACTTTCTGAGCTGCTCACAAGGCGCCACAGAACTAGCAAGTAAGTTTCTGCAGCTTTGCTCACAGCCATGAGGCAGACACAGCACACTTTGGGTGAGGGGCACGCAACAAACCCAGAGATGGGCAGGTGCACCTATAAGTCTTCCAGAGGTTTTAAGAGGGTCTGTCGAACAAGAAAGGGTCTCCGAGTTCCCTGTCTGAATCTATACCTCCCCCACTTTTCCCCTTTGAGGTTCCACGATACAAAGACAAGAGGGAGGGTGCAATGAACGTGGGACCCCCGCCCTCGCCTTGCCGTGGAGTGCCAGCTGCAGCTGCTGGTGCGGGATGGAGCGCTGCCCGCAATCCGGGTGGCCCGGTCTGGGGGCGGCGCGAGCTGGTGGTTCCCGGCGTCGCCGCAGCTGCTGCAATGCGCCATTTTCCGTCCCGCAGAGTCGGACACTGCAGGGGAGAGTCGGTAAAGAGGTGTCGAGGACCCTAGACCAGATTCAACTCACATTTTTCTGAAAGAGGAAGTGGAGGTCCGTCCCCTCTCTGGAGAATGCAACGAGACAGGCAGGGAGACGCTGCGGCTGAAGTAGACGGAACTGCCGAGCTCCGCCTCACACGAACCACCCGGAACTCTAACTGCGGTGGGACTTACTGCAGGTGCAGCGCCGACTCCCGGCTTTATTAGACATGACCACGCCTCTCGGATGACGTCAACCTCCAGGTCCAATCCACGTGGGGTATGTCCTGCTAGTTCCGCCCCCAGACTACAGCAATTACCGTTGTCCTCTTATTTCTAGTTCTTCACTGACCAATACAAAAGTGGCTTGCTTACTGTCCAGCTCAAGCTCCGAGGGCGGTCTCTGCGGTTGAGTTAGACCTTTTACGGTGCCTGCTAACCAATCGCTGAGCTGGAGGCTGCTGTCACTCTTACCGCTCCCGCCCACAGCACCTGGCGAAAGGAAACCCAGGTGACTTAGACGCTGGACTCCAACTGGCCGCGGAGGTTCAGCAGTGTGTGCATATTCATGAAACCCTTGGCCACACGGCGTGCCATGCCCTGAGCCCGTAAAACCTACAAAGGCTTCCTTCACCTCTTCCAATGTAGTTTGCCCTACATCGAACTTCGTCCCTAAACCTGTTCTTTCTAGGTTACTACAGCGACTTAGTTAACTCAGCCCAGAAACCTGAATTAAACTAGACTTCCCTATTTTCTGTTATTGCTTTTTTTGTTTTTTGAGATTTTTTTTTTCTTTTTTTTTCACTTATTTTTATGGTACAAATTTTTGCCTGCATCTGTGCATGCCTGGTGCCTGTGGAAGCCAGAAGAGGGAGTATTCCCTGGAACTTCTTTTTTTTTTTTCGAGACAGGGTTTTTCTGTGTAGCCCGTGCTGTCCTGGAACTCACTCTGTAGACCAGGCTGGCCTCGAACTCAGAAATCGCCTGCCTCTGCCTCCCAAGTGCTGGGATAAAGGCGTGCGCCACCACCGCCCGGCTCCCTGGAACTTCAATTATAGATGGTTTTGAGTGCATGTGATGTGCTGGGAACCAAACTCTCTGCAAAAAGCAATAAGCTCTCTCCACCACTGAGCCATCTCTCTCCAGCCCCACCCGTTTCCTCCTTACCCCTCCTCCAAAAAACTAAGTAGAATCGATTTTTCCTTCTCAATACTTAAAGACTTTTCTTCTTTCTTCCATTAGTATCCCCTTCCTAGACACCAATTGTAAAACTCAACATAATTTTATGCTGCACATCTTTAAAGGGATCTATACATGTGATTGCATTTTCTTAGCCTTAGAATTGTTATTTTACATTTAGTGGAAGCTTACTTTGGATGTAGTGTAAATTTTTATATCTCACTCTTGGGCATTCATACAAAGGGAAATAGAAAACAATAACATTAATAGAACAGTTACAACTTGACATTCAGAGACTTTTTTTTTTTTTTTTACCACCAAAACAGAGACTTGTGTAGTCCAGGCTGGTTTCAAACATGAAATGTAGTCAAGAATGACCTTGAAATTCGAATCCTCCTCTTTGTGCTTCCTGAATGCTGGGATTGCAAAAGTATACCTCCATGCCTGGTTTCTGCAGTGCTGGCCATCGTACTCTGTTCCCTTTGCATGCTAGGTAGTCACTCTGTGAGCTCCATCCCTATCCCCCCAGAGACTACCTCTCAGGGATTCGTGTTTTCTCCTCAGACGTCCACATGTAGTCCTATGTGCAAGCCATTAAGTCTTGGGTGAAGCAGCCTTTCCTGAGAGACAGAAGACACGCCTTGTCTTGCTCTGGAACGTCCTTTCAAGGGCCTGGCATTCACTCTGCAAGTTTGGATATTTTGATGCTCATGAGCAGGTATGACAAACACAGTGACAAATACCTGACTAAGAGCTACAGCAAAATTTCTGCCAAATGGCAAAAGAAAGACAAGGAAAAGAGAGGACATCCTAGATTCAAGCCTGTGTCCAGTCTTGTTACCAGGTATCTATCTAAATACCATAATCACGATACATGCATTTATTTTTCTTTTCTAAAATTGTTACTTTAGGTGCCCACCCCCTTTTTTTTTATTCTGTTGCGTTTTACACTTGGTTTTGGTTTTCAAGACACGGTTTCTCTGTATAGTCCTGGGTGTATTGGAACTCACTCTGTAAACCAGGCTGGCTTCATACTCAGAGATCCAGCTGCCTCCCGAGTGCTGAGATTAAATGTGTGCACCGCCACTGCCCAGCTTTTAGATCATTTTGCCTCATGGCAAGTATGACATGGTTTGGTTTCCTGTGATGGATCAAGCAGTATTCCCACCTCAGCCCTCTAAGTGCTGAGCATTTTAAAAGTATGTTCATGAGCTAACAAGAAAGTAAACCTGGACTAAAGACCAAACAAAGCGGATATCCAGAGAGGCAGCTGAGCTTTGACCTTGAACACAGTAGCCTCATGGGGTACCAGCGTAGCATAGGAGACAGGATGACAGTCTTACTCAAAGTTCTAAACCTACAGAAAGCCCCTACATAAAGCTGGAATCCCTATATTGGCAATTAAGAGTGTTTTTAAAGTACTGGCGCCCAGGTGCTCAGCAATTGAAATGATTTGCTAACTAGATGCCTGCTGAGGCTCTCTTTGTCCTTTTAAATATTTGAATTCATAACCTCAAACTGTGTTTTTAATACTTT